>PVIU01012472.1:0-59897 GCA_004026605.1 Ondatra zibethicus | reverse complement strand
AGTGGTGCTGGCATAACTGGATATCAACATGTAGAAAAATGAAAATAGACCCATATCTATCACCATGCACAAAACTCAAGTCCAAATGGATCAAAGACCTCAACATAAAGCCAGCCACACTGAACCTTATAGAAGAGAAAGTGGGAAGTACACTTGAACGCATTGGCACAGGGAACCACTTCCTAAATAGAACCCCAGCCGCATAGACACTGAGAGAAACAATTAATAAATGGGACCTCCTGAAACTGAAAAGCTTCTGTAAAGCAAAGGACACGGTCAACAAGACAAAACAACAGCCTACAGAATGGGAAAAGATCTTCACTAACCCCACATCACACAGAGGTCTGATCACCAAAATATACAAAGAACTCAAGAAATTAGACACCAAAAGATCACATAATCTAATAAAAAAATGGAGTACAGACCTACTAAACAGAGAACTCTCAACAGAGGAATCTAAAATGGCTGAAAGACACTTAAGGAAATGTTCAACATCCTTAGTCATCAGAGAAACGCAAATCAAAACAACTCCGAGATTCCATCTAACACCTGTAAGAATGGCCAAGATCAAAAACACTGATGACAACTTATGCTGGAGAGGTTGTGGGGAAAAGGGAACACTTCTGCATTACTGGTGGGAATGCAAGCTGGTATAACCCCTTTAGATGTCAGTGTGGCGATTTCTCAGAAAATTAGGAAACAACCTTCCTCAAGACCCAGTAATACCACTTTTGGGTATATATCCAAAGGATGCTCAATCGTGCCACAAGGACATGTGCTCAACTATGTTCATAGCAGCTTTGTTTGTCATACATAGCCAGAACCTGGAAACAACCTAAATGCCCCTCGATCAAAGAATGAATAAGAAAAACGTGGTACATTTACACAATGGAGTACTACACAGCAGAAAAAAATAACGACAGCTTGAATTTTGCAGGAAAATGGATGGAGCTAGAAAACATTATTTTGAGTGAGGTAACCCAGACACAGACAATTATCACATGTACTCACTCATTGGCGGTTTTTAAACATAAAGCAAAGAAAGCCAGCCTACAAACCACAATCCCAGAGAACTTAGACAACAATACAAACACTAAGAGAGACTTACATAGATCTAATCTACATGGGAAGTAGAAAGTAGAAAAAGACAAGATCTCCTGAGTAAATTGGGATCATGGGGACCTTGGGGGAGGGCTGAAGGGGGAGGCAGGGAGGAGAGCAGAGAAAAATGTAGAACTCAATAAATATCAATAAAAAAGAGTTAAGAAGCCTGAGCTAATGGGCCAATCAATTTATGATTAAAAAAAAAACCCACAAAAACCCAGGTTGGGCTACAAAGCAAGTTCAGGCAGCATGGTTATAGTGAGACAGTGTCTCAAACAAACAACATTCCCAAACCTCCGGGCTGGAGAGATGACTATGATTAAAAGCACCTGATATTTTTCTAGAGGACTAGGGTTCTATTCCTAGAACCTATTCAGTAACTAAAAATGGTCTAACTCCAGTTTCAGGGGACCTGATGCTTTCTTCTGGTCTCCAAGGAAACCAGGTACACATGCACATGGTACACAGACATACATGCAGGTAAAACACCAAGACACATAAAATAAAAATTAAAAGAAAATAAGAAGGGGCTTATACCATCCTTCTCTAAGAAACGATTAGCAATTATTGGTTGGTGGGATAGATATAATCATTGTCTTCAGTAGAGTAGGAAATATTCCAGTAAATAATCTCTCACCTATGCTCATGCAAACAAGTTTTTGCCTTTCCTTTGGAATAGAGAAAAACTACAGATGAAGAGACAGAAGTACAGTTCAAAGTCCTTATCCATGCAGTCTACTCACATGTGAAATCTAGATGAACATGCAAAACTTCAAACTACTGACTTTTAAAGATAGAGGCACCGGGCGGTGGTGGTGCACGCCTTTAATCCCAGCACTCAGGAGGCAGAGGCAGACGGATCTCTGTGAGTGCGAGGTCAGTCTGGTCTACAGAGCAAGTTCCAAGACAGTCAAGGCTGTTACATAGAGAAACACTGTCCCGAAAAACCTTGATAGGGAGGGAGGGAGGGAGGGAGGGAGATAGATAGATAGATAGATAGATAGATAGATAGATAGATAGATAGATAGATAGATAGAGTGAAGGCATGGAGGCAAGTATCTGACCTAAGTAGATGTGATAACCTTTGGGAACTGACAGATACCAAGATGACCCTGTTTCTGGGAATCAGAATTATAAGGGAATAATACCTTTAATTCTACTCACCTGCTTACCACGAGTGCATTATTAAATGACTGGTTAAAAATCAACATGCTGAGAGCCCCCAGGATGGCACAAAAGAAAGGCCCCAGTGGGTGACCCCTGTTACACTATCTTCCCCCATTTCCTGCAGTCAGAGAAAATCATTTTTATGTCACTCTTCAGAACTGAGAGACAACCTATCAGCCCAATCCAGCACTTATCTACAATGCAACATCAGTGTGCTGTAGTAAATAAATGCAGTGAGGCTCAGCAGTTGAAAGCATTTACTGCTCTTGCAGAGCGCCTGTGTTCAGTTCTCTGCACTCACAAGGCTGCTTGCAACCATCTGTAACCCCAGTTATAGGGTATCCAATTTTCTCTTCTGACTTCTACAGTCACTAGGCATGTATGCACATGATGCACAGACAGACACGCAGGCAAAACACTCATACATAAAATGAAAATTTTTTTTTCTCCTATGGGAATTTTAAATAAAATGAAAAATTTTAATTTGGGGGAAAAAACTAAAATAAAAAAATTTAAACAATGCCTGTCCCCCTTTGATGTTATTGTATTTCATTTTTGTTATTTTATTTTTTTGAGACAGGGTCTCAAACTAGCTTCAAACTGACAATGTAGCTGAGGATGACCTTAAGTCACTCTAGAGTTACTGGGATTACAAGCATATACCACCTCAGCCAATGGATGGGGTGCTAATCAAGGGCTTCATGTATACTAGGTAAGCAAGCAACTGAACCTTATTGTCAGTCCCATATTTCTGTTGGTAATATTGCTGCCTAAACTCTTTTTAGAAGAAAACTGTACTTGAACATGGCAACAATAATTCTACCTTTCAACCCAGTAAGAGCTGAAATAAAAGTATCCGGGTGTGTTGTGTGGAAAACCATAGGTTTGCAAAGGAAGAAAAGTCTGGCAGACAGCATAGACCCTGTTAGCTACTGCCTCTCATACAGGCTACGGATCTGACCCCTCCCTTCTGTGGAAGGGAAAGGTTCTTACAGCTAGGGAATCTAACTATATACATACATACAAATATTACATATATATGTCCATACATACATACATACATACATACATACATACATACAAACACATAATACAGCACACACACACATGCACGCACGCACCTCTAAAATATGTCCTCTAGATTTTAAGAAAGACTGAATTAAGTGTTACCTCTCTGGTCATGGATGTTAGGCATGTGTACTCTTAGTCATGCTACACCCTCTGCAGACTCCAGAAAGTTCAGGAAAGCACCAGGAATCGCAAAGTATTCAACCAAGAACTGGAAACTCATGTCTGTTTTGAAAATATTCTGGCCTAAAGTTAGATTTTCAAAGAGTAGCCATGAAAGATTCTAATTTTCTGTTAGATTAACTTTCTGTTAAGATTCTGCACAGTGTATTTGCCAACAGCCCCTCTACATTCGTTTTCCTGAGTCCTGGTGAAAGTATCCTGAATTCCAGGGTTGGGGACAGAACTACGATGATGTTCTTACCAGTCCACATTCAGTACAACATGTCTTTTTACCACCCTTAACATAATTCTCAAGCTTTGAGGGTAGCCAAACTCTACAAACTGGTCCTAAAGCAACAACATTTCTAAGCCAAATTATTCAGAGGATAGAATCAGATTCCCACGATCAATGAAGGGGGCTGTTTCAGCAAAAGCACTTCCTTAAACTTTATCCTCAGCAGCTGCAACCAGGCAGCTTCAGAATTCTAGCCGGCCTATCTGATGAAAGTATAAGACAAAAATAAACAAAGACAAATCAGAACCTGAGGAACTGCTCTTCCTGATTCACTGGATCTCTCTGGGTTACCTGCCTGTTATGTTGTAAAATATGTATCTGATTTTGTTCCTGTCTTCTGGCTTACTACTAAAACCTTTGAAATCTTCACAGAAATAAATGTTATTTTGTATGATGATGACTTTAGAAGGGAAGCAGTTCACAGGGAAACCCAGGGCAGGATTAGACTGAGATCTGTATTTCCAGCCTCTACAGAGTTGAACACAGTCAATGATCTAATTAATCACACCTATCTTCTGAAGCTCCATAAAACCAAAGGAGAGGGCTCAGCCAGCTTCATACAACTGACAACATCAAAGTTTAAGGAGGTTCGGTGCATGGCCACTCTGCATCCCTTCCAACTCACCCTGCCCTCTCCATCTCATCCTTTATAACATCAACAGTGTGCTTTGTGGACCACTCTAGTAAAATTAACCAAAACCAAGGCCATGGAAGACTGGTGTACAGAGTAGGACTTTCATGGGAAGCAGGGAAGACTCTTAATTGATTGAGCCCTAAACCTAAGACGTGACATTATCCCCGAGTATACAGTATCAGGGCTGCATCTAATCTGAAAGACCTGCTGTTGTCTGCTGGGAAACAGACTGCTTGCTTGATGGGTAGGTGGGGATGGGGGTGATCTTCTATATTTCTGATGTTAAAACTGTATAGTGGGGGAAAAAAACAGAGTTTATATTTATTCCTGTTTTCTCAGAATTGGTGTCATACAGGGATTTGCTGAGCCGGATGTGGAGGCACATGCCAGCTCTTACACAGTGCACACAGAAGGGTTAAGAGTTCAAGATCATCTTGGGCTACATATTGAGGCCAGTCCTGCTACATCCTGTCTCAAAAACCAGAAAAAGAGTATTTCCCCCTCAAAGCTCTTTTCACTCTCAGGAGTTATTTTCCCCATTTGTCCTAATAAAGATGTTTGTTCTGCTTTTTAAGTAGGGGGGCAGGGATGTAGAAGAGATTGTCTCAGTGATTTAGAGTACTTGTTGCTCTTGCAGAGGACCTGAACTGGGTCCTAGCATCCACATGGTGTCTTACAACCACCCCTAACTCCAGTTCTAGGGAATCTGATGAACTCGTCTGACTTCTGCAGGTATATCATGCCCATGATATATGTGTGTGTGTGTGTGTGTGTGTGTGTGTGTGTGTGTGTGTGTGTGTGTGTGTAGGCCAAAAAATTCATCAAAATACTCATACACAGAAAAAAGGTCTTAAAAAAAAAGGACAAATAGGTGCTGGACTGTGGCGGGGTGCACCTTTAATCTCAGCGCTTGAGAGGCAAAGACAGGTGGATCTCTGAGTTCGAGGCCAGCCTGGTCTAAGGAGCAAATTCCAGGACAGGCTAAACACAGAGAAACTCTGTTTCTAAAAGAAGACAAACAACAACAAGAGGGTTGGGGGGAGAGAAGAAAGGGACTTCCTAGGATAATGCTGGTTCACAGAAATATGGACTGGGAAAGAAAATCAAAGGTAGGAGGTGTGGAAATTGGATTCCTAGGTGGCCATTGTGATCTCGGAAGACATAGAGTCAGATGTGTTCACTGTACTCAGTTACTCAAGGTAAAAGTTAGCAAAATTATTCAGACACATGTTTGAATTACCAGGAAGCTGGTCTGCTGGTTGTA
Source organism: Ondatra zibethicus (assembly GCA_004026605.1). Taxonomy (NCBI): domain Eukaryota; kingdom Metazoa; phylum Chordata; class Mammalia; order Rodentia; family Cricetidae; genus Ondatra; species Ondatra zibethicus. Next base: position 54,203 of record PVIU01012472.1, on the reverse strand, counting down.
TAAGAACACAGCGGCATACAACTTTAATCCCAGGACCCAGAAGGTTGCAGATCAGTCTAGTTCACAGAATTCTCCCTTGCTATGGGACACTGACTAAAGCTATCCCTGTATTGAAAGGCATAATTTGAGAATCCAAGACATCTAGGTGAGTCACTCCTCAGGAAGGTGGAGAGGAGTCCTTAGCAACAAGAGGCACTCTTCTCCCTAGGGTTGATTCTAAGGAATTTCAGGTTCTAGTAACACTTAGACAGTGTCCTATAACTATTACAATAGTCCCAGAAGCTGAAGGATACATTATCATCTATCCACTTGGGAGGATGCTGTGCCTAAGGAAGTAAGTAGGGCTGGGAGAATGACACAAAGCACTGCGCAGTATGTGTCTGGGTCTATATGGACACATGTGCAAAGATCAAAAGAGTTTATTTCCATATTCTCAGACTTATGGCAAGGAAAACAAAGGCCAGTATTTAGGATACATTGTACAAGCATTACACACAAAAGGCAACATAAAACTCAAGCAAGTCCAAACTTAAAAGCATTTCAATAAGCCACACATCACACGGCCTATTTAGTCATTGACACATTTGGGTATCCTTACCACATTAAAAAAATGAAACAAGTGAGCCTTATCCTCACCTTAAGATCAATTTTACTCAGATTGTGAAATAGAAAATAAAACCTACAAAATTACTTTGTATTACATTTTTCCTGGTTGGGGTGTGTGTGTTATGATGCATATGTGTCATTGAGAAGACAAGTTGTGGGAGTTCTCTCCTATCATGTGGACTTCAGGCATCGAAGTCAGGTCATCAAGCTTGGTGGCAAGCACCTTTAGCCACATCCTGTCAGCCCTCACCATTTGCTTTAAAACACTTATATTCTAGTGTGTATGTGTGTGTGTGTGTGTGTGTGTGTGTGTACCCAGAAATAATTTCAGAAGAGGTCATAAATTCAAGTGGTGCTTGGGTGATGTGGAGGAGCTGGAAATGTGAGAGGAGCAGAAATGATGCAAATACAGTATACTCACTGTTAGAAATTCTCAAATAAGTAAAAAATAAGGGTAAAGATGAATACAAAATGGTGTGAATCTGCAATCCTAGGGTGAGATGGGACATAGATATTAGAATCAAGCAGAAGTTCAGTGGCCAGGTAGCCTGGAATATACAGCATGGAAGCAAACAGAAGAGATCCTGCAGAAGAGATCCTGCCTTAGCAAGTGAGAGAAATGGCTGCCAAAACTTGTTCTCATGGGCTGTAGAGAGGGTTTAGCTATTAAAGTCTAAGTTTCATAATCAAAAAAGTTTTTGTCTGACCTCCACATGAGAACCATGGTACATGCACAGCTCCCATTCCCCTTTAGTCTCTATCTCATACACACATGCACAATAAGAAAAACTGTGATTCCTCGTAGATTTGTTCAGCATCATTTTTAATGCATCTCTAAAAGTGACTCTAATAAGCAATGAAGCTTGAAAATCACTGGGGTTGCCATTTCTAAATAAATGCTATATCTGTGCTTTAGCTGAGGTCTACAGTGCTTTAATAAGAAGGGAATACTATGGATGAAGTACTTGAACTGAGCTGGAGAAATGCTTTGGATCTGTTGTTCCTTGCCCCATGAAGGCATAGGATACTAGCACTGTTTCTAAAAACAAGCAAACACGTATTTAATACATATGTGCTGCCAAAGCGAGCATGTATTTAAAAAAAAACAGAAACAAAACAAAACAAAAAAAACCCCCGCATAATCTTGCAAAGTTTTTTGGTTGATAATTTCTTATCAGGAAAAAGTTTTTTCGAAAAAAAAAAAAAAGATTCTTGTCGGTCAGTAGTATCACATGCCACTTGGGAGGCAGTGGCAAGACGATCTCTTTGAGTTCAAGATGAGTTCAAGACTAGGTCGGTCTGCACAGAGAAACCCTGTCTCAGAAATACTAAAACCAAACCAAACCAGAAGAAGGAAGGAGGAGGAGGAAAAGATTCTTAACTCCAGCATTTGGGAGCTGAGGCAAAAGGATCGCAAGTTCAAGGGTAACCTGAGTTCCAGAGTGAGACGCTATCTGACAAAAAGAAAATGAATATTCTTCATGTTTCTGAATATGCAAGAAGACTATGCACAGTGCAGAAGATACAGGCATTGCTGTCAACTTAAAAAAAGGAAAAGAGAAATACATTAGCCTAGTTTTAAGTCAACATTTCAACATGACAACTGGGATTTCAGCCCATTATTTCTCATTATTCCTCACTACTCATTTGCATTATTCTACATTTGCCAGTCCTAAAAAAGGTTACTATGCAAATAATAAACTTATACCAAACGTATAACCGTGTGTGTGTGTGTGTGTGTGTGTGTGTGTGTGTGTATCTTCTACTTCATCTGATGTGCCAGAACCGAAGGTAAGGGATAAGGATAATGTCACAGGCTAGAACAGAGTCAACTTCTACACCCAGCAAACTTTAACAGGAAACAGTTGAAGTCACATGTTTATAAACTTCATATAGTCAAAACCAATACACATACTCATCTTGGCCATTTTCTGGTTCCCAAAATAATATATATTCCTGTCTTGTTTAAAATGAAGTTGAAAAACAACATCATGAGTTAACTAAACAAAATGAAACACACAACTGTTGTAAAAGAGCTGAACAAATGACAGGAATCTGTAAAACTGTGCCCTAAGCCTAATCTTATCTCAAAATCTGCTAAATTAGGGCTTTGCTCTTTATTCTTCTGTAGAAAACTATGTTTAAAATAAGCATAATGAATTTCCTTTTTCTTTTTCCCTTAAGACAAGGTTTCACACCCTGGTAGCCTCCAACTGGCTATGTAGCTGAGGATGAAACAGCTGACCCTCCTGAGCACTGGGGTTTACAAGTATATTTCATTGTATTTTTAGTGATGTTAGGACTCAAATAATAGCCTTTCGCATGCTAGATACACACTGTACATTCTGAGCTACATCCCCAGCCCCAAATAATTTGAACTGTTAGAGAAAAAAAGTAGTTTTACTATTAGCAAAAATATTACAAAAACCAGCTAGATAGCACCTGGCAATCTGAGTTCTACTCTGGAACCACATGATAGAAAGAGCTAACTCCGCTGCATGTGCTATGCACGTGCGTGTACACACACACACATACATACATAAACACACACACACACACATGGGCAGGGGTGTGTGTGGCATACTACTACTTTTTCACTAAATAACATCTTTTGCAATGTACAAAGCCTTTCTCTGAGCCAGGACACAGAGGCATACTTTCAGACTGTACAAGCTTTATACACTTTTATACTGTTTTCTAGGAGACATGCAAACGAAGTTCACACAGCTAGCAAGCACATCTAGAACTCTAATAGGACACTTTTTCATATCCTTGACTCTTTTCCACCAAGTCCCTGCTGGGTTACGGCAAAGAGGTGACACTAACCTCACTGGTGCAAATACTGAAGCCATGTCCTTAAGAGCCAAGGAAGAAACTGTTAGTTCTTCAGGTTACTAAATAGGTGACATAATACCAGGACTATCAGCCTCAAGAGAGCAACTCTAGCTTTTATATGCTGAGGTCATGTATTAAAAAAAAAAGTTGCCAGTTATGTGGTGCACATCTTTAATTCTGACACTCTGGAGGCAGGGGAAAGCAAATCTTTGTGAATTCCAAATCAGCACTGTGGTGCACTTAGCACTTGGGAGGCCTGGGCTGCATAGCCAGAGCCTGAAAGAAAGGGGGAGGCAGGGAGTTGGGGATGTGGTTCATCAGAGTGGTTGGCTAGTATTGCTAAACCCTGGACTCAACCTCCTCATAAGCTATCTGGACATAGTGGTATATACCTATAATCGTAAATCCCAGAGGCAGCAGTAGGAGTAAAATACATACATACATATTCACTAAATAATCCCCCCCCCAGAGGCCAGGTTGGGCTGCTGGGGACCCTGCCTAAAACAACCCCCAACCCCTCAGTTTCTATGGTTTTTTTTTTCTTTTCATTTTTTGAGGCAGAATTCTCTGTAGCTTTAGGGCCTGTCCTGGAACTCATTCTGAAGACCAGGATGGCCTTGAACTCACAGAGCTCCACCAGCCTCTGTCTCCCGAGTACTGGGTGATTTTGTTATTTAAAACAAAACACTAAATGCGCAGTATTTGGTGGTCAAATTCCCAAGACTCTGCCTAAATGTAGGAGTCAAACAAGTTGCTATTATTCCCTCAAATTCTTTCTCCTCTTTATCCTCCTGGGAAGCCTATCCAGATAAGTGGCACTGGGACAGAGGAAGGAAATATCTGTTTAGCCAGGGCCCTGGTACACTAGGGTGTCAGCCTTCACTCTCAGAGGAGCCATGGCTTGAGTGTGCTTGCACAAACACAGTGGGGCAGGTCTGGAGTGAAGAAGGCCATCTTTGTGCTCCCTCCCTATATCTCCACCCTGCTCTTTCACTCTCATGGGAACCCACTTCCCATGCAAAAGTCAAGTTCAACCTGCTTTTAACAAGTGCTGTGCACAAACAACTGCCTTCGATGGAATCACTGACACAGTGGTAGTGTGGGACACTCCTTTGAAAAGCCTTGTTAGGCCTGGGCTGTGTAATTTAGTGGTGGCTCACAGGAAGTGCTGGGAGCCAGATTCTTTCTGCCTGTGCTCAAGGCCGTAATTTCCTTCCCATACTTAAATCAATGACCCTGTGGCTCTCTGTCAAGGGAGTGGGCCAAGGGTAAAGGGCAGAAAAATAAGAAGCAAAATCTGAAGAAAATGGGTTGATCTGAAAAGATTCCTAAGATTCTTCTCAAGATTAACTAAGGAGGACTACTGGAAGAACACAATCTGCAGCCTCTCACTGAAAGGCACAATAAGGCAGGCAGGGCTGGTGGAGAAGAAACAATCCCAGAAGTCACTTCAGACCTGGGGCCACTCTGTCCCCAGCCAGTACGAGAGAGGCTAACCAAAATCCTAGAAGCAATATGACTGGGAAGGGAAGTGGAAAAATCATTGTTCAGGGCAGGCATGGTAGGGTACACCTGCTGCAGGTGTTAGGAGGGAGGCTAAGGCAGACAGATAGCAGGGTCATGAGTTTGAGGCCAACACCGATTTACACCACAAGCTCTGCCTCTACCACAGGCAGATTTTATGAGCCTGTCTGCTTCCCACAGCCCCTGTTCACCCTTCAAGAGCAACTTTAAACTGTAAAATATGTCTTGTAAAGTCAAACATAAGAAAACAGTTGTGCTCCTATGAGGAATCTAGTAAACAGACTTTTCTGTATAATGCTAGCTTCATGATTTCCCTTCAGATAACAGACCAGAATAGTAACTAGTTGCTTATCAGCCACCATTCCTTAGAAAGTGCTTGGCCTGTAATTTTTTGAAGATCAGTGAGTCACGTCTTATCACTGTTGCCCTCGGACTGAGAAGGAAAACAGGCTCAGCCCACTCTTCCGAAACAGCAACAGCTGACCTACCTAACCTGCAGGAAGAAATCTCCTTGACCTCATGCATTCTGGCTGCCCTTCAGAATACCTCCTCTCCCAGTCTAAATCACCAAGAACATGCACACCTTTTCTCAGCTGTACACAAGCCACTGCACATTACCAACAAATCCAGAGCTTCTCCTCTGACCTTATGCCCTGCCCTGTGACACACAACCCTGAAGAGCAGAGCCAGTCACGGCACCTGTGATGTTAAACTTAAGTGAAAATGGGGAGCATGGCTAATGTGATTTTCTGCAGTCTTTATCATTCAGGGAGGATCTGGGGCCCAGCACCTCCTGACCTTCTCAGACCTCAACTTTGTCCCTGTCTGAATCTATTTCTACTGCCTCCCCAGAAAGCCTACCACACAACAGCCTGTCCAAGATTTGAAATGCCACCTATAACTTGACAAGTCCTTGCTGCTGATAACTCTCAGAAGCATTATGTGGAATATAAATATACAAAAACTTATGTAGGCCAAGATGCCGCAACAGACACAGCAACCCTTTTACAGTCTTTATGGAGGACGTCATAGGTCACACTCAGCTAAACAGATGACACTTTTCTGTCCAGAGAAGAGTCACATACAATAAACAGAACAAGACGTAGCTCCTCATTGTGTCTACTTTGTGAGGGGAAGGGTTCTGTAATAATCTGTCTACACATAGGCTTATAAACTCCTCAACTGCATTTAAAACAAAAAGCAAACCACTTCAGTCTGAGGAGATGGCTCAGTGGATAAAAACACTTAGGACCTGATTCAGATCCCCACACAGTACTCACATAAAGCCAGGTGTGATTTTGCACACCTTTACCTCCAGTGTGTACTGGTAGGGGGTGTATGTTAGTGGGGCATGATGGGGAATAAAGCAGAGAACAAAAGGGAGAGTATCTGATTTCCTCTGTCCTTCAAACACAGGCACACACACACAGTGGATCACTTCAAATAGACAAAACACACCCCAACCAAGACTATGAGTTCAAAACACTTGAGCAACATAACTTTATTTTCCTTAATATTTAACAGAGAACTCAACTCAGTTGAATCATGAGAGCCAAAGCCAAGTCAGGCCACACAAAAGTCAACTAAAATCAAAAGTTTTAAATCCCTATTCAAACTAGTAGGTCTACTGTGTGTAAGTAACCCCCTATATAGATAGGGCTCAGTCTTTCTACAGGTGTATACCTCACTGCTGTCTGAAGTCAAAGCTTTGTATCTGCTTGCTTCTAATTAAAGGTCATTTGATTTTTAGAACTTCATAAAACAGACATAAACCTGCACTATTCTGTAAGAATGTTGAGAATGCAATGCCCAACTAATTTTCTTTCAGAGTGACCTTCATGAAGGACATACCTCTACTACTTTGCTAACTAGCATGTCAGGAGGCAAAACATTCCTATCACAGGCTACTAAACTTGGAAAGGCAAAAAACAATAGAAAAGGCCTCTCAAACAAAATCAGAGGCTCAAATTCTTCCAGCAAAAAATAGCCCAAAATCTTAAAAGAAAAAAAAATAGTAGAATCATGCTGATATGGTTGTACACACCTTTAATCCCAGCACTCAAAAGGCAGAGGCAAGTGGATCTCTGAATCTGAGGCCAGCCTGTCTGCATAGCCAGACCCTGTCTCAAATAAACAAGGCAAATATCAACTTTAAAAAGTCCTTCAGTGTGAGTGAGCAACAGATAAGACTTTTGAGCAAGGTAATATTAACATTTTCATGGGAGAGTACTTGGTGAGTAGCCAACAAAGCCTGGACTCTTGTTAGTTGGGTCAGCAAGTCCTGCACTGGGGAGGGAAAGCACACACAGATAAAAACTAGTTAAATGACATTTCACAGCCAAGCTATCTTGACAACTCTCCTGTCAGCAAGATCTGTGGACAGTGATGTTCTTCAAGGAGGCAGGTAGAGATCTTGGGCTAACCTAATAAAAACCTAAGTGCATACCATTATAATCAGCCTGATAACAATCGGTCCCTACCCAGGGATGGACACTTCAGAGTCAACAGCTAAGAAAGACGATACATCTGCTGCAAGGTAAGCTGACCTGAATCCTGCAGCCTCACATGTTCCTTTCCATGCCTACTCTGTACTCCTGCTCTCTGTAAATCAAACTCTTCCCTAGAGCAATAGATTACTTTTTAAAGAACAGATTTCATCTTGTCAATACCTTGTTCACAGCTTCCCTCTGCTCTAATGCTAAAACCCAAATCCAAATTCTCAACACAGCCCTATATCGTCTCATAACCATCTTTTCTTACTGGACTTCAGTTACTGTGGCCTTCCATTGGTTCCCAGGATGTACTCATTTATTTATTTTCATTTATCTACCAAACCACTCAACAAAAAATTATCAGAAAACACACCCAATAGTGTCAACACTGTATTAGGCACTGTATAACACCAGCAATAACAAGCTTAACATACTAGGATGTCTGCCCCTAGGAAGCTCAGTTTGGCAAGAGGAAATGGACAGTAACAAAACAGATACAATTCAGGAGATAAACACCAAATAGGATTAGAGCTTCAGCAAGTGGGAAAAACAGTACAATGTTAGAAAAGATGGTCAAGAGCCAGCAAAAGGGCTCAGTGATCACAGAGTTCTTCCCTAGGGTTCACATCATGGAGTGAACAAATTTCTGCCAAATATTCTTTGACATCCACATGTATGCTGTGACATACACAAGTGTATAGATGCATATGCACACACAAATGTCATAAAATTTGGGAAAGGTCTCAATGCGAAGGCTGAGAATGAGGTCACCAAGTGGACAAAGAGAGACGGTAATAATGTAGGGTTGCCAGAGGTCACAGTGTCAAAAATTATTTCTCACTAACTCCAGAAGGAGTCTACAGCTCGCATTTAACCTCAGCATAGCGCCCAGTACCTGACTCAACAAATACCTGCTAAATAGAGTGAGTTTGTATTGAAAGAAACAAAATGAGCAGGAACAAGGCTCAGTAGAGTACTTGCCTAGCATGTGTAAGGTCCTGGGTTCAACCCCAGCTCAAAAAACCAAAACAAAAACAGTATCTCCAGTACTTGGGGAGATAGGAAGATCAAAAATTCAAAAGCAGCCAGGGCTACAAAAGACCTTCATGAGTTTGTTTTTGCTTTTTTTTGAGACATGGTCTCTCCATGCAGTCCTCCATGCATGCTCTCTTGGGGCATGATATATAGACTAGGTTAGCCTCAAACTCACCAAGATCCTCCTTTGGTTTTTGCCTTTTTTTTTAAAAAAAAAAGAAAAATTTCTTTCCGCTTGCATAGGAAAGCAGGAAATCAGATTTTATTATTTATGCTAATCACATGCCTCATCCCCTAAGAAGTTTACCCGTTAAGAGCTTGCAGTTGGCAGCTTTTTCCCACTCCACTACCAAGCCCTAGTACTGCCCTTCACTTCAAAGTTCATCCTTCTGTGAGGATCCCTGCTGGTTTGCTCTAGTCAGGACACAGATGTCTGTAACAACCAACCTACTGGCCAGTCCTGAGCTTCCCTCCCTAACCCTTGACAGGCTTCCTGTGCTGCTATGAAGTTCCCACTTCCATACCCACTGACCCCTTATCTGGACAGTCACTGCACCTCTATTCCACAATTGCACTGTCCTCAGCATAGAAGAATGCCTTCTCTGCCTATCCCCAGCACACAATATTTATCACCCCAAACACCTGCATCAGTGGTTCTCAACCTTCTTAATGCTTCAACCCTTTGATACAGTTCCTCATGTTGTGGTGACCCTCAACCATAAAATTATTTTTGTTGCTACTTCATAATTGTAATTTTGTTACTGTTATGAATCATAATGTAAATAATTTTGAAGATAGAAGTTTGCCAAAGGAGTTCCAACCCACAGGTTGAGAACCACTGACCTGCAACATTTAATAATTCATTTGCTTGTACAGCAGAGAATGGAACTAGAAGCTTACAAATTACATTTCCCATATTCCTCTGCCACTTGACTTCAATTAGGTTCTGCCAATGGCCGGATGGAAACTGGATGGCAGGAAGAGGACGACGATGTAGCTGGTCTGTCTCCAGCAGCAAAGGCAGTGAGCCACTGTGTAGGAATGCAGGCAAGTGCTCAACACAAGGCTGCAGCAGCAGCAGAGCTAACTTAACTATAACAAGCAGGCTCTTGCACTCCAGCACACAGTTTACTGGCTTTTAGTAACATCCCTTTCCAATACTCTGTAGCAAAGTCTTAGTGTTTAGTACTTTTATGTCCATATTATCTATAATGGTTTCCACTTTCCTGCTTGGACAATAGTGAGTGAGAATGAGAGATGAGACTAAGGTGCATGCCTTTAATCCCGGAATTCAGAGGGCAGAAGCAGACAAATCTCTGAGACCAAGGCCAGTCTGGTCTACAGAGTGAGTTCCAGAACAGCCAGGCTACACAAAGAAACCCAGTTTAAACAAACAAACAAACCACTATTACTAATAACAGAAATAAAAACAATACTAAATTATAAAATTAAATATAAAATAGCAAATATAGCTTTCAACAATTATTATTTTTGGTATTCCAGAAATCAAAACTGCAGAAAATTTCTCTCTAGGGATATTCCATTACAAGCCTGAACTGAAACAGTTAAGGTGCAAGGTTGGGACTGGCAAGAAGGCTCAGCAGGTAAAGGTGCTTCTCAAAAAAATTTATGACCTGAGTTCCATCTCTGGGACCAGAGAATTAACTCCAAGTTGTCCTCTGACCTCTATGTATGCTGTGGCACCACACCAAACCCCACAAATAAAGAAATATTTAAAAAGCTAGATTAACTATGTATTTAGCTGTTCCTTTTGTTATATTCAGATAGGGCCTCCCTGTAAGCTCTTGGTCTACCTGCCCTGGTATACCTGTATACATGAAATAAAATCAAAACAAAAAACCAGAACAACAACAACAACAAAACCTAACTATTAATTTCACAACTACTAACGTTATACTAAAAGCCGTTCATCAGTTACCTGCTGGCCCCGTTTTTTCAGGAGAAAGATATGCTTCATGAGATAGACATCTTGGAGCACACTGAGCCTTGCCTCTTGCTGCTTTCCAGGCTGTCTGAAGGTAAGTGGGCCATCAGTACTGGGTTTTGGCACAGTTCCTTTATTATTTTGTCAGAACCTTCCTCTATAGCCCCAGCTAGCCTGGTAGTTGCTCTGTAGCCCAGACTGGCTTCAAACTCACATCAATCTTTCTATCTCAACTACCCAGACACTGAAGGTATAAGAGTGCATCACCACACATGCTCTAGTCGTTCTTTTAAATATCTCTGCAGCTGAATCAAGTGTACAGACTAAAAGCCACAGCATAGTCCAGTTTCATATCCATACTTTCTCTGACAAAATGTCCAACAGATAAACACTACAGCAGCTCTATCATCACCTCTAATACAGAACCACAGGAAACACTACTATAGTCAGGTACCAGCTTTTCTCAAGAACTGGATATAATAAATTCCTTTTAGAGAATGTAACTTCTGGTAAAAGGGAAGTTACTGGATGTTTCATTGTGACAACACTGCTAACAATGCCTCACGGAAACAAATTAAATGTCAATAATTAAGCCACAGCTTCATAACACGGGCCCCAGGGTCACCACTTAGAGTAGGAGTCCCATGCCAACGTGAGGTCTTTTCACTACCCAGATATGGGCAAAAGAAAGAACACAAGATGTCTCAGAACTGATTTCTTTTTTTTTTCCATGATATTTATTGAGCTCTCCATTTTTCTCTGCTCCCCTCCCTGCCTCTCCTCCTCCCCCTTTCAACCCTCCCCCAAGGTCCCCATGATCCCAATTTACTCAGGTGATCGTGTCTTTTTCTACTTTCTACTTCCCATGTAGATTAGATCTATTTAAGTCTCTCTTAGTGTTTGTGGTGTTGTCTAAGTTCTCTGAGATTGTGGTTTGTAGGCTGGCTTTCTTTGCTTTATGTTTAAAAACCGCCAATGAGTGAGTACATGTGATAATTGTCTTTCTGTGTCCGGGTTACCTCACTCAAAATGTTTTCTAGCTCCATCCATTTTCCTGCAAAATTCAAGCTGTCGTTATATTTTTCTGCTGCGTAGTACTCCTTTGTGTAAATGTACCACATCGAGGGGCATTTAGGTTGTTTCCAGGTTCTGGCTATGTATGACAAACAAAGCTGCTATGAACATAGTTGAGCACATGTCCTTGTGGCACGATTGAGCATCCTTTGGATATATACCCAAAAGTGGTATTACTGGGTCTTGAGGAAGGTTGTTTCCTAATTTTCTGAGAAATCGCCACACTGACATCCAAAGGGGTTATACCAGCTTGCATTCCCACCAGTAACGCAGAAGTGTTCCCTTTTCCCCACAACCTCTCCAGCATAAGTTGTCATCAGTGTTTTTGATCTTGGCCATTCTTACAGGTGTTAGATGGAATCTCGGAGTTGTTTTGATTTGCATTTCTCTGATGACTAAGGATGTTGAACATTTCCTTAAGTGTCTTATTCCTCTGTTGAGTTCTCTGTTTAGGTCTGTACTCCATTTTTTTTATTGGATTGTGTGATCTTTTGGTGTCTAATTTCTTGAGTTCTTTGTATATTTTGGTGATTAGACCTCTGTCTGATGTGGGGTTAGTGAAGATCTTTTCCCATTCTGTAGGCTGTTGTTTTGTCTTGTTGACCGTGTCCTTTGCTTTACAGAAGCTTTTCTGTTTCAAGAGGTCCGATTTATTAATTGTTTCTCTCAGTGTCTATGCGGCTGGGGTTCTATTTAGGAAGTGGTTCCCTGTGCCAATGCGTTCAAGTGTACTTCCCACTTTCTCTTCTATAAGGTTCAGTGTGGCTGGCTTTATGTTGAGGTCTTTGATCCATTTAGACTTGAGTTTTGTGCATGGTGATAGATATGGGTCTATTTTCATTCTTCTACATGTTGATATCCAGTCATGCCAGCACCACTTGTTGAATATGCTTTCTTTTTTCCAGCTGACATTTTTTGCTTCTTTATGAAAGTTCAGGTGTTTGAAGATGTGTGGATTGATATCCGGGTCTTCTATTCAGTTCCATTGGTCCTCATATCTGTTCTTATGCCAGTATCAGGCTGTTTTCAGTACTATAGCTCTGTCATATTGTTGAAGTCAGGGATTGTGATGCCTCCAGAAGTTCTTTTGTTGCCCAGGATTGTTTTGGCTATCCTGGGTTTTTTGCTTTTTCAAATGAAGTTGAGTACAGTTCTTTCGAGGTCTTTGAAGAATTTTGTTGGGATTTTGATGGGCATTGCGTTGAATCTGTAGATTACTTTCGGTAAGATTGCCATTTTTACTATATTAATTCTGCCTACCCAAGAGCATGGGAGATCTTTCCACTTTCTGGTGTATTCTTCAATTTCTTTCTTCAAAGATTTAGTTCTTGTCATACAAGTCTTCCACTTGTTTGGTTAGAGTTACTCTGAGATATTTTATGCTATTTGAGGCTATTGTGAAGGGTGCTGAGTCTCTGATTTCTTCCTCAGCCCTTTTATCATCTGTGTACAGGAGGGCTACTGATTTTTTTGAGTTAATCTTGTATCCTGCTACATTGCTGAAAGTCTTTATGAGTTGTAGAAGTTCCTTGATAGAATTTGAGATATTGCTTATGTAAACAATCCTATCATCAGCAAACAGTGAGAGTTTGACTTCTTTTTTTCCAATTTGTATCCCCTTGATCTCCCTTTGGTCTTATTGCTCTAGCTAGGACCTCAAGAACTATATTTAATAGGTATGGAGATAGTGGACAACCTTGTCTTGTTACTGATTTCAGTGGAATCGCTGGGAGTTTCTCTCCATTTAGTTTGATGTTGGCTGTTGGCTTGCTGTATATTGCCTTAATTATGTTTAGGTATGTTCCTTGTATCCCTGCTCTAAGACTTTTATCATGAAGGGATGTTGTATTTTGTCCAATGCTTTTTTGGCATCTAATGAGATGATCATGTGGTTTTTATTTTTCAGCTTGTTTATATGGTGGATTACGTTGACAGATTTTCGTATGTTGAACCATCCCTGCATCTGTGGGATGAAGCCTACTTGGTCATAGTGGATGATTGTTCAGAACTGATTTCTACATAATCTCTGTCCAAATGTTTCCTCCTAAGTCAGGTAAGGCACCAAGCAAAAAGAGTCATGATATGATACAGCCCAGGCACCAGTGATTGAATAGAATTCTCCACAATGACCCACCAAGGCAGGCAGTACCATAATCTTTATTCTACAGAGAACAAAAGTGACTTAAAGACATCAAGTAACTCATTCTTAATTACTGAGTATAACAGGGGATAGCTGCAGACCTCTAAAACAAATATGCGTGGCTTACTCTTTTCCTACTGCACAGATGAATAGATGAGAGCAACTATGCAGTGTGGCTTTCTGGGACCACAAAAGATTCCAGTGTCACATTCTCCTTGGCATGGTGACAGGCTCTTATCTGCCTAGACCCACAACTTTAATAACCCTCTCCCCACAACACAGTTAATGTAGTATATGCTGCTCAAAATATTACTAAAAGCTCTGGGAAAGAAGGGCAGGAATTTCTTCATTCAATATGTGAGAACACTGGGGCCTGGAAGAGGTCACTCAATTCATGTCATGCTTACTGAGCACCTAGTCTCACAGAAGAAACACAATTTCTTTTCCCTTTTGTTACTTTTTTTGGCACAATCTCATGAAAAACCTATGCTGTCCTGGAATTCATTATATAATCAAAGCTGCCTCAAATTCTTGGCAATCCTCCTGCCTCAGCTGCTTCCTTCTGGAGTACTGGGATTATGAGTGTAAAGTCAGAATTTCTTCCACAGTTAGCGACAGATACCATGTCCAAAGTGAAACCAAAGGGGGGGATGGATTTTCAACTTCAGCAACAAGAATATAGGGTCGGCAGTCAGGCAGTGGTGGTGCACGCCTTTAATCCCAGCTCTCGAGAGGCAGAGGTGGGTGGATCTCGGTGAGTTCAAGGCCAGCCTGGTCTACAAGAGCTAGTTTCAGGACAGGCCCCAAAGCTACAGAGAAACCCTGTCTCGAAAAACCAATAATAATAATAACAACAACAATAATAATATAGGGCTGGGAAGATGGCTTAGTGGGTAAAGTTATGCTGCCAAGATTGACAATCTGAGTTTGATCCTCAAAGCCCATTGGTAGAACGAGAGAACAAACTCTGCCAAGTTGTTCTCTGACCTCCAAATGTGTGTTATGAAGCACAGCTCCACTCCCATCCTCTGCATCCAACAAGCACAACGAAATAGATGAATGTAAAAAAACATTTTAGAGTTAGTATCATTTCAGTTGTCTGAAGGTCAAGGGTGTAAAGAAGCCCCACTGTGCATCTTTTTTCACTTTCCAAACCAGAAAAAGGGTAATATTATAAAGGTTTTGCCCTTAATTTATCCTTAATTTTTCTCTTTCTACTGAAAAAATCAGTTTTACGCAAACAAAAGGAATGCCTCTTAAAATAAAAAAAAATTAAAGAAGAAAAAGAATTATGTAATGATTCTGTTTTAGAGGTAATGCTGAAGACTGCAGAAAAAGTACCTCTTTCCAGTGTTACAGTGAACACTGAGGAGTTCACCCCTTCACGAGGAGAATTATACAGTTAAGTACTAGGAGAAGAGATCCAGCCATGAATTTAAAGGAATGAAAGTACCATGGTGGGGGCTGGAGAGATCGCTCAGTGGTTAAGAGTACTGACTGCTCTTCCAGAGGACCTGGGTTTAAATCCCAGCACCCACATGGCAGTTCACAACTGTCTTTAACTCCAAGATCTAACACCCTCATATAAACATACATGCAGGCAAAACGCTAATGCATATTAAAAAGAAAAAAAAAAAACCTAAAGTGCCATGGTAAGAATAAACAAGGAGGACTGGAGAGATGGCTCAGAGGTTAAGAGCACTGGCTGCTCTTCCAGAGGTTCTGAGTACAACTTCCAGCAATCACATGGAGGCTCACAATCATCTGTAATGAGATCTGATGCCCACTTCTAGTGTGGCAGCATGCATGCAATCAGAATACTGGATACATAACAAATAAATAAATAAATGTGAAGAAAAAAAAAAGAACAAACAAGGAGCTGGAGGTCCTGACAAACAGCTACTCATAAAACAGCAAAAGGAGACACTGCACAGGGGACAGCTGGAGCAAGGGCCTGGGCTCCACTGTTGTCCCTACGAGAGCAAACAAGAACAGGACCAGACAGAGTGTAAGCAAAGTCCGTCCCATTTAAAGTTTCAAAGGGAAAAGTAAAAACCACTCTGAGTATAAAAAACAATTCATAAGTCAGAGCTACTCAACACATCTTACAGTAGTGCTCCATGTGCAAAAGCCTTCTTAGGAATTCTCTTTATAGGAAGCCATAGGTTTAGGGATGTAACTTATTTGGCAGAATGTTTGCCTAGCACACGCCCACTCCAGCACCACATAAACTGGACACAGTGGTACGTGGCAGCAATTCCAACATTTGAGGTAGAGAGGGGGAGGATCAAGGTCATTCTTCTAAAGTCAGGAAAAGGAAAAAAGGGAGGTCATTTCACCTTCAAGCTTTTATGCTGCATATAAAGTTTTCCTTAAAGTCCACAAGCAACAAATTGATCCTAATTGCATCATTTATTCTTTGTTTTCAGAGTGTCAAGGACAATCCTAACACCAGAGAGACTTGTGCTTAAAAATTGCTCACCCTTGGCTGGAAGTGTCACTCATGGCTCACCTACCATGCATGCGCAAGGCCCTGGAGTTTATCCTGGGCATCAACAAAAATCAATCATTTTTTTTTCCAGCTAATTTAAAAAAGTTCAGTCCAATAAAAAAAGTGGAACTGCTTAGAGAACAACCTGAATTTATGGTCAAGAAAGCAAAGCTCCAGCATAATAAGTCTGGCTTTCCCTAAGAAGTAGTCTTAGCTGACCCAAACTGTATTTAGTAACAAAGATAGAGACAATCCATTTTCTTAAACAGGAGAAACTCATGGAAAGGGTGAAACAATCTAGCGTGAAAGCCCTTCAAAATTTTCATAAGTAAATGCACTCCCCTCAAACAGGTTTTGCATGATGAATATGGTGTTACAATTCTACACCAAATCAGTCAAGGAATTCACTAATAAGTAAGGATTTAGTTCTCAACTCTGCCTAAACCCTGACACCTTCAGTTCATGCTCTATTGGTATTAATAGCTTCTATCCAACTCCGAATAATCTTCATCTGTTTAAATTATGGACAAAGACAAAAAGAGAAGCATTCATAATTATCAGGGAAGCACACTTTTTATCTTTAAGTGTTTCCTCATGTGCTCCTTAAAATGATCCAAAGCAGAAGCTCACCAAATCCTAACTGCAGAATTTCAGGGCTGGAAAACATGACTTGATCCAAGGTCTCTACTGAACAGAAGCCATGCATCCTGGCTTGGTTCTTATGCAGGCTCATGTCCACTAAGTACAGCGTGGTACAGGGGCAGCCCAACAGTAGCACCTGTGCCAAGATTCTTGAAGTGACATGCTCTGGTCAGGGCCTTTCTATTGTCTAAGGACTCTACTTCAGCTTTGAGAGGCTTTCCAAGCTCTCTCCTGATTTCAAATGAGCACCACCTAACTTTTTGCATTTTCATTCATTTTGATTCCTTAAGCAGGTGCTCTGTTCCTTCATATGCAACATTCTTTTTCACTTAATAAACTTCCAGAACCCTCTATTAGTGCCAACTCTAAGACAGGAAAAGAGATGTTCTAAGCAGACAGATCTCATGAGTGACAGCCTGAAAGCATAATGAGGAGAACACAAGTGGTTCGGTGTAGCTGGAAAGTAAGGAGGGAATTCCCAACTGGAGGAGCTGGTGAGAGAAATCTTCAGATAGTTCCTCACTTCCTCCTTTCCACTCCTCCCACCTCCAATTTCCACACATCCAACAAGAGCATATGAAATTTTTCAAAATTTCTATGGCTTTATTATGTTTTTGTTAATTGGGAAAAGCTCTCTTCAGTGACGCTGTATTAAAATACACAAGTGTAGGGTGAAAGGTAAACTATAGTTCCACACCACCCAACAAGCCAAATGAGCTAATTCTTAAAGAGTTATGGACAGCTTCTGAGAATTGAACTGGGGTCCTCTGCAAGAACAGATGCTCTTAACTGCTGAGCCAGCTCTCCAGCCCCCCAAATTAATCAATTCTTAATCTTACAGTAGTCAAGTATCTCTTAGACAACCTGATACCAGTTTAGACAATCTGATCCAAATTTGCACTTACATAAAAAATTTTAGGAACACTGGATTAGGAACCTTCATCCTAGGACAGCCAAGGCTACACAGAGAAACCCTGTCTTGGAAAAATAAAAAATAAATAAAAAAGGGAAGAACCTTCATCCTAACCACATTATATAAGAAAAAGGCCCAAATAGAAAATACTTAAGCCATTGTTTCTAACCACAATATCTACTTCCCCATTCTCTTAAGTACATTATTCTTTCTTCTGAGTGGCTCAAGTAATTTTTTTGAGTACACGTGTTCATGTTTGTATGGGTGCGTGAAGGCCAAAGGTCAATAACAAATGTCCATCTCAACTGTTCTCCACCTTATATCTTGAAACAGGGTTTCTCATTGAACCTGGAGCCCACCAATTTACTGAGACTGGCTAGTCAGTGAGGCCCTAGGCTCCTCCAGTCTCTGCTTTCTTACCATGACTGGCTTAAGTGAGAGCAAGGGACAGAACTCAGGAGCCTCTGTAACAAAATAGTTGACACAGAGGATCCCATATCCTGCCAAGCCCTGAAAGGCAAGTAATAGTTATACTGTCATTTCACACAAGTGAAAACAGAGGCCTGGCCAAGGCTAATGAGCTGGATTTGGAGCTCTGGGATTTATATCCCAAAGCC
Source organism: Ondatra zibethicus (assembly GCA_004026605.1). Taxonomy (NCBI): domain Eukaryota; kingdom Metazoa; phylum Chordata; class Mammalia; order Rodentia; family Cricetidae; genus Ondatra; species Ondatra zibethicus. The sequence continues at coordinate 35,889 of PVIU01012472.1, read as the reverse complement.
CACCAAATACAACCTGACACTATTATCTCCACAACCCAATCATCTCCATCCTCTTCTCAGCAAGCACCATCAAATAAATACCTACTGTGTGCTGCATGCCTCTAATCCCAGCACCTGGGAGGCTGAGTTCTAGGCCAGTCAGGTCTATCTACAGAGAAATCCTCTTAAAAACAAAACAGAACAGAACAAGGAGAACCTTAGACTTGTCCGCAGAAAGAGAAAACAGAGTCTATAGTCTAAAAATTGTCTCTAAAACTTAAAAACCAAGGGTAGGGACCTGGGCAAAAAAAAAGGGGGGGGCAAGGGTAGGTAGGCCAGGAGTGGTGGTATATGCCTTTAATTCTTGCACTTGGGAGGCAGAGGCAGATAGGCAGCTTTCAATGAATTTGAGGCCAGTCTGTTCTATACAAGTTCTAAACCAGTCAGGGACACTGCCTCAAGAAACAAAGAGCCAAGAGTGGTACTGCATAGTTGAAATTCTAGCTCTTAGAGGGGAAAGCAGGACTATAAGGATAAGGACAGCCAGTACTACAGGGAACCTCACACTCACCCCACTGAAGTTCTTTGTGAATACTCATATATAGCTAGGGTTTTAAAATCACTGTCCAGTTTCCAACTGAACCTCTCCAGTTCAGCAATTTCTCCAAGCACCTAACCTATTACATCCTCACAAGAAGATTTGCAACATAGCAGAGCCTTAATGAGTGAAAGTCCCATAAAACATCAAGTCAGACTGGCCACCTTTCCATTAGTCCCTCAGCTATATTCCTCATGACTTACCCATGACACCCTATGATAGATGTGCTATGAGACTAACAGCTACCATTTCTGTGCACTTATATAATGCCATTACCAAAAGTGTCCAGGAGACTGCACCCACACTTCAGCTCATTGATGTCCAGCAGTCCCCAGCATAAAGACATAAGAATGAATGAATACCTTAAGTCTGAAAAGCAAAACTGTTGCAAACATGAAGACATAATTAGTAAACAATCAGAGAAGAAACAAAGATTTCAGAATCAAATTAACAAACATTCAAAAAGAACAACGTACACATTTCTTGTCTTACAAGCTCCTAGCTTGTAAGTTCTATTATACCAAGGACCTCTCCAATGAATGTCAGGAAAAAAAACAAAATAGCACTCCACTTCAACTGTACAGTAAGAGACAAAATGAGGCCATGGGGCTCAGCATTACTTTAAATCAATGGTTCTAAGCTTTTTGGGTCATGAATTCCTTTGAGAATTTGATGAAAGCTACAGATTTGCTCTCTGCAGAAAATAAAACCAAATTCAGGATCAGCCCAAGAGCATCATAAGATTGCTGCACCAGAGATACAGCCCAAGAACATCATAGAGCCCCATGTTAATCACCTTTACTCTAAATCTGTTTTTGTTCATGTCCAACTAGAGGCCACCTAGAATGAAACTTGAAAACTGGAGGAGTCAGGGTCTTACCATAGAGCCCTAGGAGACCTGGAACTTACTGTGTAACTCAGACTAGTCTCAAATTCAGTCACTTTCTCTTTCAACCTCTCCACTGCTACAATTAAAGGCATGTGCCACTACACTTGACTACATTTTAGATAATTAACAATTATTGACTAGTTTACTAAATAACAGGCTTAAAATTAACACATACACATGATCTTTTATGCTAAAGTGAGCTGGAGATTCAAGTAGTACAAGAAAAGATCATGCTGCATAACTAAGCAGCGTTTTAAAAACATTTCTTCAAATGGGACCCCAGGGAGCCTGAAATACAAGGAAGTCTAGACAAAAACTATTTCTCCTCTCTACAGAGCCAAGCTTCCCTCTCTGGTGGCACTACAGCTCTCTTCGGCACACATGGATAGAGAGAGACCACAGCCACCCATGTCCAGGATATGAAGGAAACTGAGTAGACACTGAGGTGTGGGTAGGCATCTTGCTTCTTGTAGAAGGCATTTCTTCCACCAGCATTTCCTGATCACTGATAATGCCTAGACTCTTGGGTTGTGTGATACACAACCATCAGGTACAGTGACAAAAGGCCCTGACCAGAGATTCTGGCGTGGAAAAGACAAGAAACAAGCTTTGGAATACAGAAGAGCAAGTACTGAAGGGCACTCAGCGTCTAAGACGAGACACTTCCTTCTGCGCATCAGAGAAGGGGGAAAAAATCTCTAGGCTATGTATCAAGAAGTAAACAAAATTAGTTCAAACTGTTTTTTAGATTGTTTTGTTGGGTTTTCTTCAGTCTGACTGGGGAAGAAGGTTACGAAAGACTATCTCAGATACAAGGCATATGAAAGATTGTTGATGTAGCTCAGTTGGTAGAAAGTCTAGCATGCATGAGGCCCTAGGACCAATTGCTAGAACCCCAAAAGCTGGACATGATGGGACATGTCTGTAACCCCAGCACACAGGAGGTAGAGTCAAAATGATCAGGAATAGCTGCATGTGGTGTTGCATGTCTTTAATCCTAACACTGAGGAGGCAGAAGCAGGCATATCTCAGTGAGTTCAAAAACAACCAACCAGGTCTCATGGTGAGACCCTATCTCAAGAAAAAGGTGTGTGAGGGTTGGGGGAGGGTGGCAGCAGCGCACACCTTTAATCACGGCACTAGGAGGTATAGGCAGGCAGATCTTTGTGAGTTTGAGGCCAGCCTGGTCTACATAGCAAGTCCCAGGATAAACAGAGCTACATAATAGAGACCCTGTTTCAGAAAAAAAAAAAAAAAGAGAAAAAGAAGAAAATAATGAGGGTGGGTGGGAAGATTGCACTGTGAGTAAAGGCACTTGTTGCTGAGCCTGATAACCAAAATTCAATCCCTAGGACCCACATAGTAGAAGGAGAGAATTCCTGCAAGCTGTCCTCTGACCTCCATAAATGTGTCTTAGTACATGTGCCCCGCCCCCCTTAAACACGAAAAAAACAATAAAAACTAAAGACAAAAAGATTATTAAGAGTTCAAAGTCAGCTGGTAGTGAGAGGTGACACATGCTTTTAATCCCAGTAATCAGAAGGCAGAGGCAGGTTGAGCTCTTGAGTGTGAAGACAGCCTGGTCTATAGAGTGAGTTCCAGGACAGCCAAGGCTACACAGAGAAAAACCAAAAGAGGCGGAGGGGGAGTTCAAAGTCGTATTTGGCTACACCACTAGACCGTGGGAGGGGACATATGAAGAATCCTGGAATAAGGATATCTGGGGAGCTATGGTGTTAAAACTAAAGAACACTGAGTTTAAAGGGAGATATAAACAGGCTGGGCTTGAGGGGTGGGGAGGCTAATATAAACAAGTTTCACCTACATACATGTCTCCCTGGGTGCTCTTGCTAGTCATGGCTTTTAAGTATAGTTTGAAATAATTTTAGAGAACATGCAGAAAATCCAAGTCCAGTGGTTTATCCATGTAAAATACTCAAAAAACAAAGGCAGGATAATTGCTGTGCATTTGAGATCAGCCTGAGGTATACTCAGAAAAGCTGCAGATATTACAGTATTACTGAGTGTCCCTTGTCCAGCTCTCCCTATCCACGCCATTGAGATGACTCAGGTTGTAAAGGGATTTCTACAAAGCCTGACAATCTTAGTTCCACCTCCAGGATCTGGATAGTAAAGGAAGGAAACAAGATCCTGAAAATTGTCCTCTGACCCTCCACACAAGTGTACCATGTCACACGTATACACACATGCACATACAGGACTCAATCAATACAGAGTATAATGGTCAAAAGAAAAATTAAGCCTGCCATGGTGATACACACCTGTAAGTCCTAGTACTTAGAAGGTGGAGGCAGGAAACCTTGAGTTCCAGATCAATCTGGGCTACAGATGAGACCCTGTCTCAAAACAAACAAACACATACACGTATTCATACATATATAAATAATAAATTAACTTTAGGACAAAAATTAAACTATAGGCTATGGAGGTGGGGTTCAGTGACAGAGCACCTGTCACTTTTGATCAAAGTCCTGGGCTCTATCCCCAGTACCACAAAAAAAAGATTTCTTTCCTATTTCATCAATTATCCATTAATTCCATTTTCTCTTCCAGAATGACAAGATCCTATATCCCATTTCACACTCCCCAAAATTCCTCTCTTTACTTGTTAACACTGCTGTTTGATTCTTTACTGTCACTCTCTAGGCCTCCTTATTCCCCCAACTTCAATAGCCTACTAGACAGGTAAATACATTTCAGTACAGAACATAAGTGACAAAAGCAGATGACCTGGAGTAAGAACTAGGGGTTCTCAGAAATATAACAGAACAAGAACTTACCTTTACAGAGGTCTTCACATATGTATATATACATACACACACACACCTCTACAAAACGAACTTGACCTAACATGCCACTTCTCCTATGGAAGGAAAAAAGACCTGTTCCTATTTCTTCAGTTCTGCCCAAAAAGGCTAAGTCAGAAAATTTCTCATCTCTCTTAAAAACTCCAACACAAGCACTAGAGAATCCCTCAAAGAGCCTTCAGAACAAAATGCTACAAATCCACCTGGGATTCTGGAAGGCTGGGAAGGATGACTCATGTAGTTCCCAGGTTTTCAGGGAGACCTCTGATTGTTAAAGGGCTGTGATCCACCACATCATAATAATCGCTGTACAGAGAGACTTTACCAGCATTAGTCATACTTCTGCTATATATACTCACTCAGCCTCCATCTTCCCAACCTCCCAAAACGACAGCTATGGGCAATGCCCACTTCCTGGGACCAAGGATAAACCCTGTGGTGTGGCTCAGATTGCGTGCCTAACAACATGTTTGAGTCCCTGGGTTCCATACCCAGCACCATAAGAAGAAAATAAAATCTCCACTGTGCAGAAATCATTTCAATGCTGGTGCAAATGGCAAAGTGTCCTTAATTTTTAAAAGAGCTGTTAGGGCAGGGTATGATAGCACACATCTATAGTCCCAGCACTCAGAGGTTGAGGCAGAAGAATGACTCAGATTTCAAGGCCAACGTGTGCTCCCCAAAGAAATTTTATCTCAAAATCAAACACATAAGAAAGCACTTCTCCAGCGAAGGGTTGGGGGAAGAGAGAGAAGGAAGAAAGAAAGGGAGAGAAGGAGGAAGCAACAAAGTATAGGTGAGGACTGCCCTTTGTGGTGCATTATCATCCAGATAATGTGCCACATTCTCTAGGTCTTTGGTCATTTTGATAGTTAAGTTAATCAAAATGAAATAAAACTAAAATCTTGGCTTCTTTTTCCAGTAGCTACACTGCAAAAAACTAACAAGTGTTAATGCAGAGCACACTGCTAGAGATCTTAAGTCATAACAAGCCCAAGGTATCAGCACAGGCCTGTGCTACCAGACAGGAAGCTGAGGCAGGAAGACTACAAGCTGAAGGACTGCTTGAGCTAGACAGTAAATTCAAGGTCATACTGGACAACTTAGAGACACCCTAAACAAAAAACCACCAATCAAGCAAATCAATGGGATGAGGCTATAGTCTAGTGGCACTGCAATTGCCTAGTTTATGCAAGGTCCTGGGCTCAATCCCCTGGTACATAAAATAAATCCAGGTACTAATTCAAACTTGAAACACAGGCATTGGAGGGTATGTGTGTAATGAAACAGGCATAATAGCATATATTCCAGAATAACACAAGCCACTGGCATTGTACCAGCATCATGCAATACTAGAGCTCTCTCCCAAACCCAAGAAGCAAACATTTCAAGACGGCATTAGAAAAATGAATAAGCCACAGACTCTAATTGAACTTTGCTAAATTAAGCTGAGATTAAAGTGAAAAAAAAAAAAAAAACCACCAAAACCAAAAGTCTAATAACACAACTACAGCCAGGCATAGTTGTCCATGCCTGTAAGCCTAACACTTGACAGGTGAAGGAAAGAAGATCAGGAATTCAAATGTAGCCTTGGCCCCAGAGTAAGTTTGAGGACAGCCTGGTTTATATAAAATGCTGGTTAAATACACATACACACCTACACACAAATGAAACTACATTATAAGTCCAATTAGGCCCCACAACAAAAACGAGGGGGGGAGAAATAGGGTTAAAACTAACTGACAGTTACTCTGGAAATTTTTAACAAGTAGCTAAGCTATAGATCAAGGGAACACACCAAAAAAATGCACTGTTTATCCAAGTGTCTTCAGCGGAGAGTCAAGATTGATGTGGAAATCAAACATTTAACCCTGAACTAATAAAACAAGTCCTTACCTTCCTCTGACCCCTTCAGCTATGTCACCTAGTCATACTGCCCCAGCTTCCTCATCTGAGAAATGGGAGCAAACACAGTATCAAGTTCACAAGGGTATGTGTTATATGCATGGTGCCTGGCGCTGGCTGTTATTATTACAGTCATATATATACAACTTGGAAGATCTAGTTTCCCTGGATGAAACCTCAAAGGGCTTCTTTCCCTAGGGGTGAGATCCTAGGAGAGAGGGATGTTGTGCTGACTGCTGTATTAGGAGGTGGGTTTTGGAAGTCTCCTCCACCCCAACAGACACCTTCTAACCATGTCCTACCAGCTCTAAGCCAGCAGCAGTGACAGCAGCTGCAGAAGTGCTGCAAACTGGAGGTTCCCTGCAGGTTTTTGCACCCAGGTGGTGCTAGTGCCAGTTTCTTTCAGTTATCTATCTTGTGTCCCCAGCTACAATACTTGATATTTCGTTCAGGCCTCAGGGGACAGCCTAGTACAGAGGTGCTGGGTTCAATCCCAATACTGATGAGGAAATAACAACAACAAAAGGAGCCAGTCCCAATTAAGCACTCATATGCCAGGCACTTTACTAAACAACACTGACAACAGGAATGAACAAACCTACATTCAGAAGGGAGAGCTGGGCTGGATGTAATGTACATGCCTTTAATTCCAGTACTCAGAAGGCAGTGGCAGAGCCAAGTGGATCTCTGTGAGCTTGAGGCCAGCCTAGTCTACATAGTAAGTTCTAGGATAGCCAAGGCTATATAGAGACCCTGTCTCAAAAACAGGAAAAAAAAAGGAGAAAGAAAGAAAAATATGAAAGGAAAGAAAGAAACAAAGGAGAAGGTATGTAGTTTACAGCAGTAATCTTAGTACTCAGGAGGACAGAGCAGGGTTACCTTGAGTTTCAGGCAAGACTGCACTGTAGAATAAGACTCTGTCCACAGAACATAAAAGAAACTGGGAACACAGTTCAGTTGATTGCTTGTCTAGCATGCAAGAAGCCCTGGATTTGCCAGGCAGTGGTGGCGCACGCCTTTAATCCCAGCACTCGGGAGGCAGAAGCAGGCGGATCTTTGTGAGTTCGAGACCAGCCTGGTCTACAAGAGCTAGTTCCAGGACAGGCTCCAAAGCTACAGAGAAACCCTGTCTCAAAAAACCAAAAAAAAAAAAAAAAAAAGAAGGCCTGGTTTTAAACCTCAGCACAGTGTAGAACTTGAATACTGAGAATATATAGTGTTCCACAATTATACTCTCAGTATGCAAGGTGGAGGCAGAGGCAAGAGTATCAGAAATTCAAGATCATCCTTGGCTATACAGCAACAGTTCTATACTAGTCTAGGCCACGTGAGATCCTGTCTCAAAAGAAACAAACAAAAAGAGATTATTCTACTCCTTAGAGTTCTCCTACTAGATGGCAAATGAGCCATAAAAGTTCTCTTTACAGCAAGTACTAACTGGGAGTATACTAGCAATGCACTTGTCTAATGGAATGCCATGAAGCTGTAAGCAAAACAAACAAAAACCCCTCTGTGTTAATATGAAATAGTCTCCCAAGATATTAAACAAAAAAGATACAGACACAAACCATAGCATGGTACTATTCACATAAAAGGACAGGGTTACACATCTACACCTCTGGTACACATGGATCTCTCCAGAGGGCAACAGGGCAGCTAGGGACAAGGGCAAGAGAACAGGACAGGGTGCTTTATGGCTACTGATATGGAACTCTATGAACATGTCACTATACTAAAACAAGTGACATGCTGAACCACCACTAAAGTTCATGAACAGGCAGAAAAAAATCCAGACATTCGAGGTCTCAAAGCACAGACCCGAGATGCTGGAGGATGAATAGGGAACTCACCAAGCAAAAGGACTGAGGGGGGCACTTTGGAGTCAAGAGCCAGTTCACCAGAAACTAGCAGAATAAGCACACTGTTCTTGAGCCCCAGTAGCTTCCCTTGGTTGAAGGCAGGTATCTAGCTGGGAGAGTACAAGGTGGCTGAGGGCAAAGTAGGGCAGGGCAGGGCAGGATAGGCCAAACTGCCAAGGGTTCTGCAGATCACACAAAAACCCCGAGGATTCTTCTGTTTTTTAAAGACTTATTTTTGTTGTTGTATGTATCATGTGCATACAGTGCCTGCAGAGGCCAGAAGAGGGCAACAGAACTTGTGGAACTTAAGCCATTTGGGGCCTAGCAAAAGCAGCCCAGGCCCAAGCACTGAGGGATTTTAATCATGGGAAATCAACTATCAAGGAGTTTCCCTGTGACCCCAACGGCTTGTAGTGGGGACTAAAAGAAGAAAAGACACAGGATGCCTTAGACTTCTGCAAACAAGCACAGTGTACTTTACACATGACACCCAACCAATACTTACTCTCTGGGAATAAAAATTCCTGAGTGAACACTTACTATACAAAAATACTGTTCATTTACTACCTAGATCTCCCATAAACGCCCTGTTAGCTACTGATATTAATAAGGTGACACTGTCATGAATCTAAGTTGGCTAAGTACCTAGCCACATATTGTTGCTGGTGTGTGGCAAAGTTTCCCATCTATGTAAAGTGAGACTTAAAAACACACCTTTGTATGTCCATGCAAATCCACCAACTTTCTTGGGAAAAACTATTTCTATTCTCTCCCTGGAGCCTAGTTTTTAATAAAACTTAGCTGAGAAATTTCATGCTCTTCTCTTCCCAAGCCTCTTCCCTGACAAGTTCCCTTAAAGAACTTGTGCTTGATAACTTTCTCACCACCACCCTCTCTCAGTTGGTTCTTAAGCAGCAACTCCAGGTATCACAGCACTAACAAAGGCATTTGCTGAACAAGGACTATGACCCATGTATTCATTCTTCCAAGCTTCCCAAGTGCACCATTAGAACTTGAATTTGCACTCTGACCCTGTTTATAGACACTGAAGCAGACTGCTCTGTTCTATGCAAGAGGTACTTGAGGCACCACAGTTTGTCTTGCCTGAGGAAGGGGTTAGCTTGAGGTGAGAGGAAAAGGACAGGGACTCTGTTGAGAGAAAGTGGCTGGGGCCTGGCCTTCAAAGGTCTGACAAACATTAACAACTGATATTTGGCCTGTGACCTGGAGTTAACATCTACAAATAGGAGATACTTGCAGATAAGACCCTGGGTCACTGTGACCTGGGGGCAAGAGACTATCAGTTGGGCTGCTGAGACAGCTGTTGTACAGACCAAGAGATAACAAGCGCAGCAGCAGGTCTCCTCCACTTAGACCCGCAAATCCAGCCTGGGTGCAACCCAATGCTTACCTGACCATTCCTATGCTGCCTATGCTCTCCACAAGCTCAAGAGTTTCTCAACTGGAGTTCTCATCACTCTACATTTAGTCCACGATGATAAAAGACTAGGCAGGCAGAGTTAGTACTAAGGCCATTTTATAGACAACTCATAATAAAAATAAATAACCAGTCCCACATCACAAGGTTGGTAAAAAAGCAAATGAAGATAGCAGAAGAAAGGTTTCTCCCTGAAACAGTTTGAAGAATCCCAATACTCTAAGGACCAAGGCACTCAAGACTGCATCCTCTCTAGACTTCTCCTAAAAAACTTACCTTTTGTTGGGCAGTGGTGATGTACACCTTTAATGCCAGCACTTGGGAGGCAGAGACAGGCAGATCTCTTTGAATTGGAGGCCAGCCTGATCTACAAAGTGAGTTCCAGGACGGGCTCCAAAGCTACATAGTAAAACCCTGTCTTAAAAACAAAAACAAACAAACAAAAAAAATTTACATTTTGGGAAAGTGGATGGCACAATAATGACATGGTCTCTTGTAGCCCAGGCTAGCCGCAAACTCAAATGCTTGATTTTCAGGCAGTGGAATTGAGGGTTTTGTGTACATCAGGCCAACGCTTTACTAAGAGCTAAATCTCCAGATTGGTTCCCCACCTTTTCTGGAGACATGATCTCATGCAGCGAACACTGGTCTTAAATTGCAATCCTCTGCCATGTGTTGGATTATAGGTGAACATTGTCATGCCCAACATTCATGGTTTTTATTCAGCAAACACTATACTCAGATTATCTGTCACATGCTGCTCTAGAAGTAAAAATAACGCAATAAGGCTAAAGATATGAGTCTTGAGCCCTGGGTTTTTCTGGTCTTGGGCCCAAAATAGGAGGAACAACAACCAAAAAAAAAAATCCCAGAGCTGCCCAAAGCCTTTTCTTATTTGTTCTGCTTGTTTATTTTGTTTACTTATTTTTGTTTTTTATTTTGTTTTTTGAAACAGGGTTTCATTTCCTAAAAGTCTGACTGCATCCACCAGTTCTGGGAACAAAGGTATGTAACACCAAACCCAGCCTTGATTTTTTTTTTTTTTTAATTTAAAACAGAAACTAGCTATGTAGTCCAGGATAGCCTCAACTCAAGATTCTCAGCTTCCTGAGTGCTGGCATTACAAGTATTCTTCCATGCCCAACCCCAAACTTGAAATTTCATGGTCATACACACTTTCACACTGCAGCTAATCTTCTAGAACTAGCCCTCATGAGCAAAAATAAATGGCCAGTAAAAATGCATTGCCATGCATATGGGTGTTCTGTTGAATAAATACAACAAAACCAATGGGGTAAACATAATTTCCAAATTATTCTTTCTTCCCTGTGGTCCTGGGGACAGAAGTTGGATTTGGGTATAGATTAGTGCTCTACCACTCAGTTACACATTGGACCAAATCATTCCCTATTCAAGAGAACCATGAATTCGAACCGGTTTCCTAAAAAAGTTTTTCATCAGATGAAATCTTAGACCCAGTCAATGCATTCTTGCGTTGAAATGTTTAGTCACACTTATTTCTTTAAGATAAGATCAGGAAGAAAGAAGTAGGCCACTGGCCTTCTAAAATCTGTATTTTCTGGTACAGAAACAGTATGCTCCCTGTGCTACCTGTAAGGGAAAAGCAGCCTTTGTTTCCTAAGTGGCCCACATACTGGGGAGAAGGAAGCTTAATTTGTTTAACTGGCACCCTCAACTTCTCATCATCACCCAAACAGTGGCTAAACAGGGAGGGAAAAGGATAAATAAAACTTCTATTCTCCTACAGAGGAGCTACAGAGAACTAGCCTGCTCTTTTCTGCTTAGCAGCTCATAACCATGTAAATTATTTTAATAGATTTGATTAAACAGATTAGATAAAATAAAACTATGTAAATCTTTGTTTGTCAGGATCTGTAGTTCAGGCTAGCCTGAACTCCCTGAGGATGACTCTGAACTCAAGATCCTTCTGCTTCCACCTCCCCATGGGCTTTCTGTGTTATTTATTTAAATTACTTAGCTCTTTAAAAATATTTTTGGCCCATAAAAGAGAAGACATAGGTCAAATGAGAGGTCAGGTAACCTGTTCCTTTACTGGGAGGCTGAGGCAGGAGGATCTCCAGTTCAAAGTAAGCCTAGGCCATCTAATGACACAAGACCCCTGTCTCCTCACTGCAACCACCACCACCAAAGCCCCCAGTGTAAAAAAGACATAAACTAACTTCATGGCTGTTCCTGACTGACCAAAGACTCTTTCTCCTTGAACCAAGAACACTCGGGGTCTAAGGGCAGAACTGAGCAGAACTATGTTCCAATGACTCTTCTTCATCTAGGATACACTTTGTGTAGAGCATTCTGGAAAGGCAAAAGCAGACCAGAGCAGCTTTTCACACAGGATGGTTGGCCAGGTAGCCTTAGGCTAGTCCCTCACTCAAATGCCTCAGTTCCCCACCTAGAAGCTGTAAATACTCCCCACTTAGGAGGGTGATTGTGAGGAAAGGAAGGAGTGCTTTGCAGCCTCTGGTACAAGTAAGCAGTGGCTGTTGTTAATAATTAATGTGATTACTCTATGAGAAACAGTGACTGCCCTGGAGGGACGAGAGTCCAAAAGATCTTGCCCTTCTTAATTTCTTGTTTTTCAGCACAGTTTTACTTCCATGTTAATATAGAAAAATATATAATATGACCAACGTGGCTAGCTTTTTTTAAAGTCAATATCTGGGTGTGGTGGTGCATGCCTCTAATCCCAGCACTCAGGAGGCACTAAAATCAGCTGGGCATTGTGGTACACACCTTTAATCTCAGCAGAACAGGGGCAGGCAGGAAGATCTCTGAGTTTGAGGCCAGTCTTATCAAGCTCCAGGCCAGACAGGTCATAGTGAGACCCTGTCTTTAAAAAAGCCACAGAAATTTGCCTCCCTTTTTCATTTTTCATAAAAGTTTTATCTGCATTCAACTGACCAATCAGAGGGAGACATTTCTTAGAGACCAGCATCACTAAAAAGACACATCAGAATTTCAAGCCACCAAAAAGGTGATCACCAACATCAGAGTTCCCAGCTTCCTCTGCTACCTTAACAAGCATTTCTGAGCGTGAAGGAACTTGGGACACTTTCCAGCATCAGGACCCACACCTACTCCCAGGTGGTCCTCCTGTTGTGTGCCATGACAAAGATTTCAAAACTCCAATAATCTTGTTTTAGTGCAACACTGACTTTTATTTATACACAATTTGTTACTGAACAAAGAGCCCTTTTTAATTACCGGCAATTAACAGTTATCATTTTCTTTTGTCTTATGTATGCCTGACACAGGTTATAAAGGCTACATGATTTTGACCTTTCTTTTAAACACAGATAGGAAAAAGTTCAATGTAATCACACATATTATTTTTTTCTTAATTTTCATCTTATATGTATAAGAGTTTTGCCTGCATGTATGTTTGTGCACCATGTGTATGTATCTGGTGTCCAATGAGGCCAGAAGAGGGTGTCAGACCCCTGGAACTTGAGTTACAGGTATTATGTGCCATCATATGGGTACGAATAATAAACGAAAAGACTGTATTCTTAAATCTTCTGTACTTGGGAAGGCTATGCATTAGCTACAGCTGCCTAATATACTCTCACCCCAACATTGTTTTCCAACTGAAATTGAAAAGTTACAAAATAATTACAGTGAGATATGCCCCAGTGGATGAAGGTATTTGCCACCAAATAAGACAACCTGAGTTTGACTGAGTTTGAGTCCCAGGTCCCTCCCACATGAGAACTGACTCTCATAGTTGTCCTCTGACCTCCATACATGTACTATGGCACACACATACCCAAATAAATGAACGTATATGATAATTACAGTCAGCAATGAAACAAAAAATAAAGAGTAGTGTTCTTTATATCCACGCATCTGCATTTCTATGTCCTTTTAATGTTTTTACATTGGTTGACTGCAGTACTAAAAATGGAACCCAGGATCTTATGCATGCCAGACCAAAAGACTACCACTGAGCTAATTGGCAAATTATGGCAGTATTCTATCTACACATTTCTAGATGCCTAAAGAATATTTTCTTTTTTCCTTTTTTTCCTTTTTTTTTTTGGTTTTTCGAGACACGGTTTCTCTGTAGCTTTGGAGCCTGTCCTGGAACTTGTTCTGCAGACCAGGTTGGCCTAGAACTCAGAGATCTGCTTGACTCTGCCTCCTGAGTGCTGGGATTAAAGGCACGCGCCACCACTGCCTGACTAAGAATATTTTCAAGCCGGGTGGTGGTGGCGCACGCCATTAATCCCAGCACTCGGGAGGCAGAGGCAGGAGGATCTCTGTGAGTTCGAGACCAGCCTGGTCTACAAGAGCTAGTTCCAGGACAGGCTCCAAAGCCACAGAGAAACCCTGTCTCAAAAAAAAAAGAATATTTTCAAAAGAAGAAAATCTTGGTTTTAATGTTAGTGGTGGAGAACATGCCCAAGAGCAGGTGTTTCTGGGTTTCTCCCCAGCACCTAAAAGACTCACTCAAAAGTACTTAAATATCTTTTTGTCTCCTAAGAAAATACAGAGTTAAGCCTGCAGAGGTGGTGCATGCCCTCAATCCCAGTACTCAGGAGGCAGAGGCAGGTGGAACTGAGTTCAAGGCCAGCCTGGTCTACAGAGTGAGTTACAGGACAGCCAGGACTGTTACACGGATAAACTCTGTCTCAAAAAACCAAAAAGGAGGGAAGGAAGGAAGGACAAGACAGAGTTAAGCAGGCAATACTTGGCCAAACATTTGTAGCTTCTTTCTGTTAGACTAACTTAATTTTACCTAATTTTGTGATACCTGGATTTGAGTCTGGAACAGAAATAAAATGCTCAAACTTCCCAATATTGTCTAGTTGGCTGGACAATAATGCAGAGTAGAAGCCATCTGATAAAATCCTTTCTTCCTAAGAAGGAAAAACCACCTGCCCAAATCACATAGCTAATAAGTCAAAGGGTCAGGGTCAACATTTTTTCTAGTTGGTTTGGGTTTGGGGGTGTTTTAGAGACAGGATCTCATTTAGTCCAGGCTGGCCTTGAACCCATTTAGTTAAGGGTTGCTCTGAACATACATGATCCTCTTCCCTCCACTTCCTCAAGCAATGTGATTACAATGTATGCCACTGTGCTTGGCTTTGTCAACATGTTTTTACAGTATGGGAAGCTTTCTCTCAATGGCTAAATTTCAATCACCAACTTACTACAGTGACCAGGAAGAGGGCATACTCCAAGTCAGGAGAAGGCCCAAGCAAAACAAAGATTAGTGAAGAAACTACAACCAATGCACACGTCACAACTGCTGCAGAGTCCATAACACAGCAGCACTCTTTCCGTAAGGGGAGGTGAAGGATACAGACAAGTTGGCTATTCCCAGCAAAAACAAATATTACATTTCTGTAATGATGCTTCATGGCTCAAAGTACCCAGTTCTCCATTAATTTCAGTGGTGCTCCTCAATATCAGAGATGCCCATAAATCAAAGTCAGATTGACAGCTACTCATCTTTTTTCAAGAATTCTTTATAGATAAATTTTGATAAAATGCTGTATTGAAAGCTAAATAAAAATAAACTTTTGGGAAGATGAACACCAATGATTTGTTTGCATTTCTTAATACTAGCAGTTCAAGTACTATTCAGACCATTGCTATGAGAGTCTAGGTCAACAATGACTCAGCTTGAGAAATTCCCTACCACTTTATAAAAGAGGTGTAAGCTGAGTTATATAGCTAATGCAAACTAGAGAGCCTATCCCCCACCCCCACGTTATAAACTAAAATCCAGGTGAATGGCTGAGAAAGTGGCAGTGTTTATTTCCTACTGAAAAAAAAAAAAGTATCCACAAGGGTAAGTCTGTTCAGTCTCCTCTAAGCCCAGGAAAAGCCCCTTCTCAATTCTGTTTTAGGACAAGACAAGGGGGGTGGGGAGGAATCCAAGCTCCAGCCCCAGCTCTTCTAACAGCATGTTCTTTGCTGAATGGAGTCTACAAGAGGACTGGACTTTAGACAGTATTGTCCAGCCTAGTGGAGAAGCAAGCTCTCCCCAGTACTAATTAATTAAGACAAGGCCTAGACAGAAGGCAGGCCTCTGCTCCTGTGTCCAATGTTCTTCTAATATGGCAGAAGCCTACAACATCACCCCAGGCAAGCCTTTCATTTCCCCACCTGCAAACAGATTTACAAACTAGGTTCCACCAAACTCCAGGACTCAAGAAGAGATTTCTGCTAGATGTCTTCCCTCTACAGGCAATGAATCTTAGGGTTTATGAAAGACAAAAAATGTAAATAAGTAAATGATGAAATGTCACACAGATTGGATAAATTATACAAGATGTGGTAGTGCATATCTGCAATCCCAGAATTTCAGATACAGACAAAAGCATGACTTGAGATCAACCATCAGCTACATACCCAAAGAGAGGCCTGCCTGGGCTATGTGAGATAGCCTCAAAATAAAATAAAATAAAATAAATGACCAAAAGCACTGTTTAGTTTACCAGGTAGGTAGTAAATGACAACATTCCTAGGATCACAAGAAGGGTTGCAAGAGGTTCAACACTTTTCAGAAGATTGCCTCAGACCAAGGATGAAAAGCAATCTAGTTAGATTGCCCACCTCCAGCTATGATAACCTGATCTGCTCTATCATCTCTGGAAGACTGACCACATAGATACAGTCATGAGGCTATGGCTTTCCATTAGCTGTGTAACCTGTACCCTTCCCAGACTGTCCTTTTCCAAGTCACTGTTCGAGCCAGATACCTACACCTATCCATCTGGTATGAAGAGAAATGAGTTTCTGACTTGTTATTTGTCCTGAGGCATCTTCGGTCCAATTAAATAAGGAGGTAATGGGCAAGGAAGAGAAGACATAAGTACAAAGAAAGGTTAGTTTTAAAGATGGGGGAGGGGCTAACGAAGGCTAGTTCTAAAAATTTAGACAGGGTTGAGAGCCCTTGAAGACATGCTAGTACATTGAAAAAAGTCGTCTGCTGCCGTCTCTTGCTTCACACTCCACCCCAACTGGCACAGGAACTGTTCCAGAAGGCCAAGGCTACCACCTCACATTTCTGTAGCACCCAATTCCATCACGAAAGCAAATGTCAATTCCGGGATTGGAGTCTCCACTACCATGAAAGAAATCTGTCTTTGGAACATTAGTCCCCAGTTTAGGAGAAAGACAAGCTCTTCATTCTTTCTGTCTCTCCTCTTCCTATTACGTGAACTCCAGCTTTGAGCATGTAGAACATTTTAGGCTGACAGTGCTAGGAAACACACACTGTAGCTGCACATACAGTTGTTCCTATTCTTAATTGTGTCACCGTCACATTAGGAATGAAAAGACAACTAAATGTTTGTACTAACATGGAGAATACAAACTCTAAAATAAATTCAGGAGATTGTGACAGAAGGCCAAAGACGCACCACTGGAAACAGACCAAAGTGCTACACAGCATCAAAATCCCCACTCTCCTTGTCAGAGTTTAAAGTCCTGTGTAGCTCAGTTAGGGGCAGAACATGATACTGACTTCCGACCACAGAACACAACTGAGAAGAAAAAAACAAGACCCAGACCCAGAAAACTTAGAGTTCTAAAAAAGTAGAAGAGTCACACAGATCTATTGTACAGCCCCCTCCATGTTCTTGTACACAAATGCCCCAACATTGGATGAGTCAATAGTCTAATTCTGTAGATGACAGTGAAGGTTTTTTATTTCAAATGTGTTCACACAGAACTATTTCTAAGCAGGTGCTGAAATAAACAGTCTGATCATAGCTCAGTTAAGAAAGAAAGACCTTCCAGTAAATGTGCCTTCACAGCTGGATAGCTGTTTTAATATGTAACTGTCCTGGGCCACAGGGAGATTAAAAAAAAAAACCCAAAAACAATAAAAACAGGCTTTTGACTTAGATTTACTTAAGAAATAAAATAACTAAACCTATAAAAGGTCCTCCCTCCCAAGTTAAAAAAGACTATGGTCAAATGGCTCTTTATTGAAAGAATGAATTTTCTAAACCCATCACAAAATCATTGAGGAACTTGAGGAAAACGGTAGGAAAGGCACAGCTCACAGACATCAACCCCAAATCTACTTACATCAGCCAGTTTTTGCAGCCCTCTCCAACACTACCCATCCAGTTCCCTCATAATGTCTGGGGAATGTCAGAACTCACCCCTGACTCCTGCTCCTGGTTCCTCAAGAGCCCAGTAACCCAGCATGGATCTGCCCAGGGGTACTGGGCTCCTCTGGCTGGGATTGCCAGCAACACCAGAAGGCAGAAATCTGAGGACACTTTGCACTTTCTTTCAACAACAACCACGAAGTGCTTTCCATACCCAGGCCCCCACCATTTTGAAGACCAGGAAGCTGGAATCTTCTAGGGGACAGAGGTGAAAAAGGAAAAAGAAACCCAATGGGTCTAGGCACACCATCAAGGTCAAGGCATTAACCAAAGGCCAGGAGGGAAGGCAAGAAGGCTGCTTCTGAAGGCCAGAGCAGTAAACACCAAGTATGGCCACAACACCCCCTGGGACCTGCAGAACTTGAGAAGTGGCATTTCCCTGGCCTGGAGTAAAAACAAGATTATGACTTTTCAGCTGGGGGGGGGCGACAACAAAGAAGCATACTCCTGAATACTCCCCAGGGGTGCTGGGGTGGAGGTGGAAGAGGGTTGAGAGTACAATTGAGAGTCTACAACTGCTCAAAGAGGCAAGGAGAAAAGTGAGTATAATAAAGAGCCATAAGCAGCTGTAGTCCTCTTTCCCAAGGACACAAAGCTCTGAGGACTAGAGAGGGAGCAAAGAGAGCACAGAGGGGTAAAATGAGGCAATGGCTGAGTACTACCCACCATCACTAACCTTGGTACGAATCAGAGAAATGGGGAGACAGATGCCCCTAAACTGCAGAGAGTTGCAACCCTATCTACCCCTACCTCTTGCAGCAGATCTCAGGAGAACTTTGGGAATAAAACTGGAAACACTCGGGCCTCCACACAGAATCTGCAATTCTTTGGACCAGTGCCTAGAGAATCTGCTCTCAGCCAACCCTGGCAAATGCTGAGAGAAGCATAACAGGTAGAGACAGACCTAAAAGGGGATATCCTCAATGGGGAACCTGTTGGCAATGGGTAAGAAGCCCCAAGAAACAGGAGTGACAGTAAGTGTTAGAAAGGGAGCCTGATAGAGCATGAGGATAAAAGGCAGAAAGACACAAGGGAGGAAGGCAAGAAGTCAAAGAGGAAAAGAACAGGAAAGGGACATAAGAGAAAATGAGCATCTATGCAAGAACTTGAAGGCTACAAGAAAGGGGAGACAAATAATAAGAAAGGAATGATTAAGAAGATACCTTCAGGTTAGAACTAAAGAAATGAGGGCTTAAAAGGAGGTAAGAGGCAAAGCAAAATAGGGATAGCAAATGGAGAAAAAGAAAAGTGCGGTGAAAGGCTGAATGGGGGTGGTGTGGGGCTTAGAATTGAGAGGGACCAAAGGTGGGACACAAGAGATCAGTGTTAAAGATTGATCACTTTGACAGGGACAGCAATAGTAAAATTAAAAATGGGTCAAAAATATGCAAATGGACAGCTCCAAAAGGAAGCTGTGGGGAGGGGGCACCTACTAAATAGAATGAGGGGGGAAAGCCAGTGGAAAAAAGGTATGCCAAGGAAATGCAGAATGGGAAAAGTGTTAAGGGTCAGAGCCATCTGAGTGTACGTACAGAGGCACAGCAGTAGCAAGAAGACGCGGCAAGTCCTAGATGGAGAGTAACTTAGTAGAGACAACAGGCTAAGGGGGGAAAGAGGGATGAATGGAGCAGAGCAGAGGAGCACTGACATAAGGTAAGAAAGGGGAAACACAAAACAGAGGAGCAGAGGTAGGGCACAACTAAGATGGAGTTAGGGTTAGGGCAGAGGTCTGCTAAAGGGAATGGCAGAAATGAGACACCCTGAGGGACAGGAAAGGGGGGGGGGAGAAGAGGCTGAAAGCCAGGCGCTGCAGGAGAGAGCATGCAAGGCAAGGGGCACAGTTGGCAGGTAGAAGGATCTGGAAAAGAAGACAGGGTCTGAATGGCAAACGGGGGAGGGGGGCCCCAGAACTGAGAAGGGAAGGAAGGAAGCAAGCAAGCACCGAGTATATGAGTCTGAGAAAGGCTGGAGTAGAAGCCTAGGGGCATCCCAAGGAGGCACAGCAGAGCAGGT
The DNA here is from genome assembly GCA_004026605.1 of Ondatra zibethicus. Lineage (NCBI taxonomy): Eukaryota > Metazoa > Chordata > Mammalia > Rodentia > Cricetidae > Ondatra > Ondatra zibethicus. The sequence continues at coordinate 16,209 of PVIU01012472.1, read as the reverse complement.
TCCGTGTTCCGACCAGGGCAGAAATGTGGAGCAGTTGGGCCCAAGTGAGAGGAGGAATTATGTCCAAAGAAAAGACCAGAGGGCAGCAGTGCCTCCACCAACAGAGGTCTAGTATGGATCTCCACGGAGGTGGAACCACAGGTCCTAAAGGGACAGCTCCTAGGGATGCAAGAGGTTCTAAGTCAAGAATAATAACAGCAGATAGACCCAAGAAGGAGGACGGTGACCTCACCCCAAAAGTGATGCTAATAGAAAACAGATAAGGTAGGGGGACACGGATGTCCAAAGTGGGCGCCAGAAGGGAGACAGAGCGGTCAGTGAAGAGGTAGGTCGTCCCAGGAGCACAGCCCACTCCAGGAGGCAGCGAAGGGTATGACTGGGGAGTGGTGGGGTGGAGGAGGAAGTGGGAAAGGAGACGGCTCAGAATTGGGAGTCGGATGTCTCGAGTGGAGGCTGAGACACCGAGATCCCCCATCGGGTCGTGGTGGGGCGTGTGGAGGCAGACGCCGGGATTGCAGGGCTGCGGGGACAGTGGGGAATAGGAAGGGCAATGCGAGTCGCGCGGGCCCGGCCCGGGCATGCAGCGGCCAGGACGCGGGGACCGCGGGGCGCTGGGGGGGGGGGCGCTCCCTCCCCTCCCCCTCCGGCTCCTCCATTGTTCGCGGGCTCCGGGCCCCGCGGTCCCCGCCTTTCCCCCCACCCTTGGATCCCGCAGCGGGGCGGCGCCCGGCGCCTCGCCCGTCCCCACATTCCCCTCCGCCAGCTCCGCGGCACTTACCAGCGTCGGGGGCGCCCTCAGCGCGGCCCCGGCCTCCGCGATCCCGGCCGCAGCGACGGCGGGCCCGGCGCCATGTTCCCCTGGCGACTCGTTCCTGAGGCGGCTGTAGCGGCGGCGGCGGCTCCGGCGGCGGGGGGCCGGGCGGACCCTCCCTCGCGGGCTCCCTCCTCCGCCTCCTCCTCCCGCCGCGCCGCGGCTCTCCCTCGGGGCGGGGGGCGGGGAGGGGAAGGGGGAGGGGCGGGAACTAGGGGGAGGGCTGACCAGCCTCGCTCGCTCCCTCCTCCTCCCTCCCGCGCAATGGCGGCGGCGACACCTCCTTCCTGCGGCCGCCGCGGCCGTGCGCGCGCCTAAGACCCTCTCGCTAGTGCGCGTGCGTGTCTGAGGTACCAGTGGCGTTGGGGCGGGGGGCTGGACGATGGATAACGGCCCGACAGGGACACGCGCGCCGAGCACGGTAGCCCGGGAAGACAAGCACGCGCGGCACGAAGGGCGCCGAGTGCGCGTGCGCGCCCGAGGAAAACGCCGCTTTGCCCAGCAGCTGCGGCGCCAGAGTCACAGCGCGAGGACAACCGCGAACCGGCTCAGGAGGGCGCGGGGTGGGCTTCGTGCGCGTGCGCAGAGACGGCTGCAGCCTGCCAAGCAACCAAAGGGAGGGCCTGCAAGGGGCGCGCACGGCGTTGCGCGCTCCAGGCCGCAGATACCCGCCACCCCTCCCCACACACGCCACCCCACGCCGGCTTCTGGAGAAAGCCAGCTCTGAGAGGCATGGCCCGGCTCCTGAGGGCGGGTACCTAGGGCTCTGTCCCGCTCGCGCGGGACCTCAGCAGCCAATGGGTAGCAGGAGGAGGTGGGTTCGCCTCGTCGAGCCGCAGCCTCGGGATAACGGAGGTGGGGGGGCGAGGGGGGGAAGGACGTAACGTGGGGTGGCGAGGCGGGGCTGTGAAGGAGGGAGCGTACCCAGCGAGGGAGCAGATTGGGCGGGGGAAGGGGGCGTGGTCCGCCGCAACCCAATCTGGGCCTCGCAGTTGGTCGGCCCGGAAGAGTGGGCGGGGACAGAGGGCACGTGCTCTTTCCCGGGCGCTGAAGAAAAACCTGTGGGCCTGGCGCGTTGATACAGGTTATTGGTGATTTCACCCGGCGCTTGGTCCCGGGCAGAGGGAGGACAGGCCCTGCCTTGCAGCCCTAGCCTCCAGGTCGCATCGAGCAAATGACAGCAAACCCCATGTCACTTTGGGTGCTTTCTGGGATGAGATGCTGATGTGAGAGAACTCCCCTCTAACCTCTTCCTCTGGGAGTCCTCCGGAAGGATAGATTATGAAAGACAGGCTTTCCCTGCGCCCGAACCGTGTGTGGAATGCATGAAGAAAGCACGTGTTTCCAATTCAACACTGCTCTTTTTTTATTATTGATATTTATTGAACTTTACATTTTTCTCTGTTCCCCTCCCTGCCTCTCTCCTCCAAGGTCCCCATGCTCTCAATTTACTCAGGAGATCTTGTCTTTTTCTACTTTCTACTTCCCATGTAGATTATATCTATGTAAGTCTCCCTTAGTGCCCGCATTGTTGTCTAAATTCTCTGGGATTGCAACACTGCTCTTCTTTCCAGTGTTTTCACCTGTAAAGTGGGATAAGAGTACCCAACTCAAAAGGTCGCTGGGAGAATCGAATGGGATGTTATGGTCCCCAAGGCCATGATTCCCAGGAGGATCCTCAAATCACTAGAACCCTGTAAAATGTAGAGGATTTTCCCCCATACATTAACATCTATAATAGCTGATGAGTTACTCTCAGCAAGGGATTAATACAGCAATAATAAAACGACTATGAATATATTGTGTTGTAACGAGAGCAATGTGAAGATGATCTCTTTGGAGTCAAGACAGCTATTTATATCTTCCTCTTGGCCATGGATACCTGAAACATCAAAAAGAAACATGGGAGTTAGAGGAGGACTACAGTGTCTCTAAATGTATGGGGGGGTGGCGTAGGGGAATGACTTCCACATATTAAGTACTCAGTAAGCATTGCTAAACAAAATTACATGAAGCCTTTCATTAAAGTTTTCAAGTTAGAAGGGTGGGTTCTGGTGGTGTGGGCTGGAGAGATCAGCAGTTAAGAATGGGTCCTTCTCTTGCAGACAGACCCAAGTTCAGTTCCCAGCACCCACATTAGGCAGTTCACTACACCACATGCAACTTCAGCTCCAGAGGAAGCCGAGGCTGTGACCTCCCGGGCCTTACAAAGACACATAATAAAAATTAAAATATACTTACCTGGGGCTGAGGATAGAACTCATTTGTAGAATGCTTGCTTACATACACAAGGTCCTGGTTTTCATCCTCAGCACAGAATATCTCAAAGTAAGTAAAAATAAAGATAATTTCCATTGAAATTGTTCTCACTAGGTATCCGTGGTTGCCCTGGAATTTACTATGTAGCTCGGACTGGAATTGAGTGTGTGGCATCCTTCTGCCTCTTGAGTGTTGGAAATGAGTGATGTTGGCACAGCACAGGGAACACAAGAAAAAACATCAAGACAATTTATTGTCGTCATCATCATTATTAATTTTGCAAAAACAGTGCTTGCAGGGAGGTGTAAAGATGGGTCAGAGATTAAGACCACTGGCAGCACTTCACAACTGCCTGAAACTCTAGTTCCAGGGAAACTGGTGCCCTCTTCTGGCCTCCCCAGGAACTGCAGAGACAGAAGCAAAACATCCATGCAATTAAACACAAATTTCTACAATTTGTGTGTGTGTGTGTGTGTGTGTGTGTGTGTGTGTGTGTGTGTGTGTGTGCCAGAACCCAAATCCAGTTTTTGAGCACACATGGCTTTGGTCTCTCATTTCTGATGGAGGTGATTTTGTCTTATCGCATTAATGGGAACTCAACTCAATCTGACATGATTGACTAATCAACTGGGGAAAGGGAGAGGGGAAAGTTCAGGAGATAGGGGCCCTTGTTGGACTAACTACCCTGGATAGAAAACAAACAAATCCTGTTTCTCATGTGAGTGCATGCACTACCACAACAGAGTTCAGAAAACTAACACCCTTCCAGGGCTGGAGAAATGACACAGTGGTTAAGAGTACTGGGCACTCTTCCAGAGGACCTGAGTTCGATTCCCAGCACCCGTGTGGTGACTCACAATGTCAGTACAGTTCCAGGGGCTCTGATACCCTCTTCTAGCCTCCACTGGCTCCAAGCATGAATGTGGTGCACAGATATACATGCAGGCAAACCACCCACTCACATAAAATAATCCTTCCAAACCCTCTCAAGTCTTGGGAAACATGTGAACAGACAATGTCTCACTCTCAACTTGTGTTTTTCCTTTTTGGAGTTTGTCACCTTTTCTTCAAGTCTCAAGTTGAAGTCACTTCCTCAGAGTGGCCTAACAGATGTGGTCTGATCCTGGGTCTTTAATAAAATGTGTGTGCTGACAAAGGATGCAGTGCAGCTGCTAGAGTGCCTGCCTAGCATGCTCTGGTTTCAGTCACCAGCATCACATCATTCCAGTGTGATGGCACATGCCTGAAATCAGGCAAGGGCATCAGAAGTTCAAGGTCAACCATGGCTATACTGTGAGTTCCAGACCAGCACAGGCTACATGAGACCAATGTGTGTGTGAGTGTGTGTGTGAATAGTTAATTGAATGTTAAACAAAAGGGATAGTTAACATTCAATCCCGTGGTAGTTAAAAAGATGAAGTCCTTGCCTGCTCACTCCTACTTTCAGATGTCCCCTCAGGCTGGGTCAGGTGGCCCCTCTAGGATCCTAAAGTCCCTGGACCACCCTGAATCATTCCTATCTCTTAATTCTTTCCTATCGCATAAGAGCAAGCCTAGTTGCTCCCACAATCGCCATCAATGTCTCTAAAAGGTCTAAGCAAAAGGAAGAGGCTCAGAAAGTGTTTTGTTGTTGTTGTTGTTGTTGGGTGAAGGTACCTTAAGGGAGGGCCTTCCCAGCTCTGTAATTCTTTCCAGTGCTTAAGAAAGAGCTGAGTAAGCCAAGAACAGGAAGCAGGCTTCCCTGGGGGCAGCCACCCCCGGGAACCCAGCTCCCCTCCTCTCCAGGATAAACAAACAGCCGACTAAACAATTAGCTGTCGGAGAGAAGAGCGCACTGCTGGCTTGAATCTCTATCAAGATTTCCCAAGCATGGCCCTGCAGGCCCAAATAGCTGGAGGTCACAACAGCTAGAGTGCTAGGGACCTTACGTACAGGGCTTCAGATCTGGACGCGTACCGCAGAGATGGCTAGGCAAAAGAAAGAAAGAAAGAAAAACACAAAAGTTTTCAGACAAATTAGGGACGCTGGGACATAGTCTCCATTCCGGAGAATTAAAGGGAGGGTAACGACCAGGGTCGAGCATGAGCTAGAAGTCGATGATCCTACAGCGCCGCCTTCCAGCAGAGCAAAGAAAGTCACATCTTGCTGAAGCTACCGGAGAATACCGCAAATGATGGAATCTTCTGCCATTGGCCAGAAAGGCAGCCAATCATGAGGAAGGAACAAGAAAAGGTGATGCTGGCTTTCGACTCAGAATCCTAGAGCGCCAGGAACCAGTCAAGACATTTAGTGTATAGTGCACCAGATGTTTGATGGAAGGTTGCACGATAACCCTATTTCTATAAATTTGTAAGATTAGCCGGGCATGGCATAATCCCAGCATTTAAACGGAAGAAACCGAAGGATTGGAAAAATTGAGGTCAGATTGATCTGTGAAGTGAGTTACAGGCTAGCCTAGGCTACTCAAAGGCAGCATGGGAAACATAGCAAAACCCTGCCTCAGAAAGCAAGAACGAGGAGGAGGTGGGAGACGCAATAAATTTAAATTTAAATAATGTAATTTTGAGTAAGGCACAGTTCACACCTTGATTGTTTTAAGGCTGTTTGCTTTTTGGTGCTGGAGTGGTAGAGGCAAGCTCTCTCCTGCTGGGTTGCGTCTTCAGGCTTTTAACTTTTATTTTGAGGTAGGATCTCACAAAGTTGTCCAAGTGGCTCAGTCCCTAGTCCTTTCAGGCTTGAATTTTTAATCTTTCTGCCTCAACCTCTGTGGACACTGGCGGTAACAGGTGTGAGCCATCAAGCTGACTTTTGTTTGAGACGGTATTCTGTAGCAAAGACAACCTATTTGTATTGTATTATGTAGCCAATACTGGCCTTGAACTTCTGATCCTCCTGCCTTTCCCTCTCAAGTAGTGGGATTACAGGGGTGCGTATTCAACCTGCTTATAAATAAAGGGAGCACTTTTTTGTGACCAGCCTATACATACAGGAACCGTGTTAGATTATCTCTCAGATGCCTCTAAGAATACCTCCTTCCTCTTCCTCCTCTCCATAACCAATGGAAACTGCTGTATTAGTCATGACTTTGACTACTGTGGATTCCTTTTGCCTGTTTTAGTGTTGTCTTAAGGTTTTGTTGCTGTGAAGAGACACCATGACCATGGCAACTCTTATAAAGGTAAACCTTTTTTCTTTTCTTTCTTTCTTTTTTTATTGGTTTTTCAAGACAGGGTTTCTGTGTAGTCTTGGCTATCTTGTAACCCACTCTGTAGATCAGGCTGGCCTCAGAGATCCACTTGCTTCTGCCTTCCAAGTTCAGGAATTAAAAGCATGTGCCACCTCCATCCAGCATAAAGGAAAACATTTCATTGGGGCTGCTCAGAGGTTTAGTCCATTGTCATGACTGGAAGCATGGCGACATGCAGGCAGACAAGGTGCTGGAGAGGCCGCTGAGAGGTCTGAACGCAGCAGGAAGAGGGAGCAACATTGGGCCTTAGCTTGAGCTTCTGAAACCTTAAAGCCCACCCCCAGTGACATGCTTCCTCCAACAAGGCCACATCTTCAAACAGTGCCATTCCCTATGGGCTTATGGGGGCCATTTTCATTCAAACCACCACAGTGCTGCATATAAATGGAATCCCCCTGTAAGTACTTTTAGAGATATTTCTGTTGTATAACTGTTTCCTCAGAGATTGAATGAAACATTCCATCCTGAAGGCAAGCTCCTTAAGTGGGAAAGTAAATAACTCAAAATTGCTTCAGGAAGTCCCGGAAACTGGCCAGATTCACAAGCTTCTTCCCTCCCAAAGCAAGTGTGCTGCAGAGGAAAGAAAACTCAGAGAGAGACCAGCTGTCTGGAAGAAGATGAGATGCCTGGAAGAGGTTTAGATTGACTTAATCAACCTGTCTTGCTACCTGCAGGCTGTGTGGTATGTTCCAGGTCTCTAGCTTTGTGAGCTGTCACCCTTGCTGAGTGGCCTTTGGTGATAAACTGTCTTTGAGGGATTTCTGTTCCTGTAAGTAACCTCTCACCTAGATTCCTGTGAGTAACCCCAATAAAATCCAAGGTTCACCAAGTTGGACTTTGGTGGTATCTGTACTTTGATCTCTTGTGGGATCCCTATCTGGGGTAGGTAAATGTGTGTGTTGTGCCTCCCCAGGAAAAGTATGTCACACAGCTCAGTCTTCTGAGTCCTAGGGTTTGTGAGGTCCAGCCTGGCCACTGTGAGTCAGGGTAAAACATTAGTTCTCCTCATAGTCATACTGCCAGATGCTACTGAAGAGTGTAACAGCTGGGCTGGTGAGATGGTTTTCTGACTGCTCTTCCAGTGGTTCTGAGTTCAATTCCCAGCAACCATATGGTGGTGGCTCACAACCATCTATAGTGGGATCTGATGCCCTCTTCTGGCATAAAGTTGTACATGCAGATAGAGAGCTTATATACATAAATAATTAAATCTTTAAAAAGAACTTGTTCACCTCCATACCCATGCTGTACGTTCACATTCACAGGCCATGCACGCACACCCATACAAATTAATAATAAATTTTAAAAAATTAAAAAGAGTGTAACAGCTGATCTTTGCTGGACGTGGAAGTAAAAGCCTGCAATTCCAGCACTCAGGAGACTGAGGCAAGTACCAAGAGATTCTGCAGGCCAGGGGTTGGAGAGAGTCTCAGAAGTTTCAGAGCACTTCCTGCCCTTGGCAGAGGAGCTGAGTTCAATCCCGGGCACTCTAACAAGCATCAAGCACCCCTACCTCCAATTCCAAGGGATACACTGTCTCTTCTAGCCAGGCATGTGTGTGGCTCACATACATACACAAAGGCAAAACACTCATGCATTTAATAAATCCTTGAAAGAAGAGAAATCCATGTCAGCACATTCTATCCAATAAGATATTACAAGAAATAAAAGAACAAGCTGCGTGGTGGTGGTGCACACCTTTAATCCCAGCACACAGAAGCCAGAGGCAGGCAGATCTCTGTGATTTCAAGGCCAGCCTGGTCTACAAAGCGAGTTCCAGGACAGCTAGAACTATTACACTGAGAAACCCTGTTTCAAAAAAAAAAAAAAGAAAAAAGAAATAATGAATGAATGTTCTACTCAAAGGGTGAGTATTGAACGTCTTCCAAGAAAGTTTTGTAAAGTAGGTGTTCCAACTGATCTCTTTCAAATTAAGTAAGTGTGCACAGGCTGGTGCCACGGCATTCCTGTGGATATGAGCGGATAACTTGGGAGTCAGTTCTTGGCTTCCACCTTGTTGAGGAGAATTCTAGGATTGAACTATGGTCCCTGGGCTTGTGGGCTATAGCACTTTTACTAGATGAGCGGTCTCACCTGCTCCATGTATTGTTTTGTTTTAAGGCTCTGAGAAGGGTAAAATATCAGAAGCCGAGGATGCACTTGAAGGCTCTCAGTAACTGAGGATGACCTTGAACTCCTGATTCTTTCACCTCCGTTTCCCTAGTGCTGGGATTATAGATGTGTGCCACCATGCTCAGCTTTAATTAATGAACAGTTACAAAGTTATTTAAAGCCGGCGGTGGTGGTGCATACCTTTAATCCTAGCACTTGGGAGACAGAAGCAGGAGGATCTCTGTGAGTTCGAGGCCAACCTGGTCTACAGAGTGAGTTCCAAGAAAGCCAGGGATGTTACACAGAGAAAACCTGTCTTGAAAAATCAAAACACATAAACAAATAAACAAAAAAAGAAAAAAACAAAAACAAAGTCATTTAAGAATTTTAGGGCTGGGGAACCTAACTTTCTTGGTAGACTACTCACCTAGCATGCCTGAAATCCTAGTGGACCACACCAATAATCTTGGCATTTGGGAGGTACAGGCAGAAGGGTCAAAAGTTCAAAGTCATGCTTGACTACATACCAAGTTCTGGTCAGCATGGGATACATAAGACCCTGTCAAGAAAAGAGGTGAAGGGAGAAGGGAAGGAAAGGAGGGATGGGAGGGAAAGAATTTCCGTTGTTCCATTATTTCCCAAACACTTAGTACTGGCCATTCATTCCCTTTATTTTTATTTTATGTATATGGGTACTTTGCCTGCATATATGTCTGCCTGCTGTCTGGGGTGGTGGTGGTGGGGAGAAGAGTGCATCAGGCCCCCTGGAACTGGAGTAACAGACAATTGTGAGCAGCCACAGGGGTGCTGGGAATTGAACCTTGAGCTCTGAAAGAGCAGCTAGTGTTCTCAACCACTGAGCCATTTCTCCAGTCCCAACAGCCAGCCTTAGCAGGGCCGTGTTGTGGTGGTGCAAGCCTTTAATCCCAGCACTCCCCAGTGCTGAGGCAGGCTGGTCTATAGAGTGATTCCAGGACAGCCAGGGCTACAAAGAGAAACACTGTCTCAAAAAAAAAAGAAAGAAAAAGTCAATTGTAAGTGTTTTGTTACCTTGTTTCTTTTTTGAGACAAGGTCTCTTTCTGGTCTGGAACTCACCGAGTAGGAAGACTAGACTAGCTGGCCAGAAAGCCTGTGATGGCTAATCTTGGTTGTTAACCTCAATTGAGCACTCGCCTTTATCAGATTGACTTGAGGTGATGTCTGTAGGGCATTATCTTGATTGCTAATTGGTGTAGAAGGGCCCAGCCACTGTGCACCCTGGGGGCGATGAGGGTGGAAGTGGGATAAGGGTGGACAGGAGAATTAGTTTGTACCAGAAAGCGAAGAATGGACTAGGAACCTGGAAGCCAGCCGGTACACAGTAGTCAAGGGTCTCTGTTTCAATTCCTCTGTCCAGATTACAGCCTTGTGTTCCTTCTTGGCCTCTTTTTAACAGTGGGCTGTGTGACCTGCAAGCTAAATTAAGGCTTTCCTCCCCAACTTACTTTTAGCCATTGTTTTTTTTGTTGTTGTTGTTGTTTTTGTTTGATTTTACTTGTTTTTAATCACAGTAACAGAAGCCAACTAGGATAGCAATCCCTATGGAGGATGGGCATTGTGTAAGAGACCGCACCCTGTCATGTTTATGCCTTAGAATGGTTGTTTTTTTGTTTGTTTGTTTGTTTTTTTGAGACAAGTTTCTTGTTTTGGGGGGGTTGTTTGTTTATTTTGTTTTTCTTTTTGGTTTTTCGAGACAGGGTTTCTCTGTAGCTTTGGAGCCTGTCCTGGAACTAGCTCTTGTAGACCAGGCTGGCCTCCAACTCACAGAGATCCACCTGCCTCTGCAGCCTGGCTGCTTTAGAATGTTTTGCAAGAGGAAGGAGGAGGATTTTTCAAGCTCTAGGCTGGAAAAGCCACCAAATGTTCAGAGCTTGTTGAGCTGTTGTGGGAACTAGGAAGATGATGCTGGGAGCAATGATGGCTGACTTGTAAGGTTGCAGGTGTGTGTATGCGTGTGTAAGTCACTGTCAGGGCCATTTGTGTGTGATTTATTTGAATTAAGAATATGTTAAATAAGGAAATAAATAATTGGTGGAATTAGGGCCAGGTGGTAGCAGCTTCGGTGGCACACACCTTTAATTAATTCTAGCAGTCAGAAGTCAGAGGCAAGCAAATATCCAAGTTCAAGGCCAGCCTGGTCTTACACGAGTTCCAGGACAGCCAAGTCTACAAAGAGAAACTGTCTCAAAAACAAACAAAAAAGAAAGAAACCTGTCTCAATCCCCCCCCCAACAAAAAAAAATCTGAGGAATTATTCTTTGATGTACTTATTGGCTCTGTTGATGCTGGACTGAAGAATCAGCTGTGATTAACAAGAGACCAGCAGCACTAAGGGGAAAATCTGGGAAGTATGGGAAGTAGTTCCTCAGGGTCAGCACACAGAGGCTGTGGTCCAGAGGGGCCAGGGCTGCATCTCAAACAGGAAGCAAGACTTGGTCAAGTGTAAAAGTATCCTGTGTGGTGCTGGTTTTCACAGCATGAAAACTGTAGGTCAAAGGGGTCATGGAGAGATTTATGTAAAGGATATTGGGTTTACCCTTGGACTCATAGGATCTGCCCAGGATAATGGGATCTCTGCCAAGAACAGCTTTCTTCCTCTTAAAACTAAAATAAAAATTTTGTGTGTGTATGCATATATGCATACATATGCACATGAGTGCAGGTGCCTGCAGAGGTCAGAGAGGCTGTGAGAGCCCGTTAAACTAGCATTACAAACAATTGTGAACCTCTCTACCAGATTTCTGGGAACTAAAGTCTGGTCCTCTGGAAGAGCAACAGCCCCCTTAACCACTGAACACTACCACCACCATCACCTTCTTTCCTTTTCTTTTTTGCTTTTGTTTTTGTTGGTTTTTTTGAGACAGGGTGTCTGTAGCCCACACTGGCCTTGAACTCACAAGGAGTCAGAGTGAGACTCCTAAGTTACAGGACTTACAGACATGAGCCATCCCAACTGGAAGTAATGGGATTTATGTTAGCATTTTTATACACAAGCTGTACTAAACAACCCACTTCCCCTCCCCACCCCATCCCATCTTTATGTGCACCACTTGAATAGCCTCTTCCATGATGTGCTTGTCCAAACCTTTTGTCTTTCTCCTACTATTAAGCACAGCCTTGACATACTTTACCTCGTTGCTATGCTAAGGATGCTATGGTGCAATTGCTGGGGCACTGCACATGTGACATCAGTTCTGTACTATTGATGGACTTTTGTTGTTTATTTTTTTCTGTGGTGCATACCTATGACAGGGCATGCATGTGAAGGCTTTGCATGAGGACAAGTTTGTGAAGTCCATCCTCTCTTTCCACTAATATGAGTCCTGGGGATCGAACTCAGGTCATCAGGTTTGAAAACAAGAGCCTTTACCTGATGAGCCATCTCACCATTGCTGTTTGATGTTTTTTTCTTGTTAGTTAGCCTCTTAAATCCACATGTAGCCAAATGTCCTACTTACTTCTCTATTGCTGTGAAGAGACACCATGACCAAGACAACTTACAAAAGAAAGCATTTACAGTTTCAGAGGGCAAATCTGTGATTATCATGTTGGAGAGCATGGCAACAGACAGGTAGGCATGGTGCTGGAGAGCAATAGTTGAGTGTTTATGTGTTGAGACAGAGAAAGCTAACTGGGAATGACATGGGCTTTGGAAATCTCAAAGCCCACCCCCAGTGACATATTTCCTCCAACAAGAACACACCCAGCCCAATAAGGCCACACCTCCTAATCCTTCCCAAAGAATTCTACCAATTGGGGACCTAGCATTCAAACATATGAGCCCATGGGAGCCATTCTCATTCAAACCACTACACCAACAATGAACCTAGACTTATGATCCTTTTGCCTTTTCCTCCCAAGTTCTGGGATTCCAAAGCTGCATCTCCATACCATTGGGGATGGAACCATTGGGGCTTCATGCATAAGATGGTATGAGCTAGGCAGCACTGTGCCATCTTAACCCTCTTTTTGGTGTTGTGTTTCTGGTTTTGCAGTTCGCTATTGAATCTAGAGTTTCATAAATACTATGAAGGGTTCCTTCCACCAGTCACCATTATGGTCTGTCCTGTCCCTTTAAGAGACAAGCCCTGTCCACTCCCTACCTCGTCCTCTAAGGCAAGTGGATCTTCCTTCTGCTTTCTGCCTGAGCTCCTTCCTTTCTGTCTGTTTTTGGAAGAAGTGGCTGCTGCTGTGGCTCCTCTCCTCTCCCTCCCACCCCCCATTTCTCTTTCTCTCTCCCTCTGCCTCTCTCTGTAGGAGGACACCACTAGTTAATTCCCAGTTGCTTAGCCTCAAAATAATCACACAGAAACTATATTTTTTAAATCACTGCTTGGCCCATTAGCTCTAACTTCTTATTGGCTAGCGTTTACATCTTTTTTTTTCTTGGTTTTTTGAGACAAGGTTTCTTTGTAGCTTTGGAGCCAGTACTGGAAACTAGCTCTTGTAGACCAGGCTGACCTCAAACTCACAGATATCTGCCTGCCTCTGCCTCCTGAGTACTGGGATTAAATGCATGCACCACCACCACCCAGCAGCTTTTACATCTTAATTTAACCCATTTCCATTCATCTGTGCATCACCAACGAGGTCATGGCCTACCAGCAAAGTTTCAGCACATCTGTCTCGGGCGGCTCCATGGCTTCTCCTTGACTCTGCCTCCTTTCTCCCAGCATTCCATTTAGTTTTCCCCACCTAGCTCTGTTCCCCTATAGCTCTCGTATAGGTCCAAAGCAATTCCTTTATTAACCAATGATATTCACAGCATACAGAGGGGAATCCCACATAACCAGCAGGTAGGAAGTAGAGGCGGGGCAACAAGAATGCTGGGAAGGGAGAAGCAAAGTCTACAGTTGTGATCCAGCCACAGAGGAAGCAAGATGTAACTGCCTTGTTGAAAAAGATACCAAGCCATGTGGCCAACATAGACAAGAATTATGGGCTAATATAAGTTATAAGAATTAGTTAGTAAGAAGAGCCTCAGATACTGGGCCAATCAGTTTATAATTGATGTAGACCTCTGTGTGATTATTTGGGACTGAATGACTGCAGGACTGGGCAGGACAGAAACCTCAGACAGTATCTCTCTGCTCTTCTGCCTTCTCTCCTTTCCTCTTTCCCTTCCCCTCCATAACCCACTAAATAAATACCCACTTTCTCTGCATAGCATGATTATCCAACTCTGTCTCTTATCCACCATGTGGCTCCCTGCGTGGGACCCACTGACCCTCTTTGCCTGCTGCTGTGCCCCTCAGAGAACTGGGGAACCACCACATTTTATCTAAATCATAACATTTGGTGCTCGTGACTCAGCCAGGCTCTCTCCATGTTCTCTCCTGCCTGGTTGCTTCCCATAGCTAAAAATGTGACCAGACTAACCAGGTTAGTCCTCCCATGCTAACACTGTACATGCTGTGCAGTGCATTTGATTTGGGGCCCGGGATCCCTCTGATTATTCTTTCTTTTTCTTTTGCACCACTTATAGGTGGTTCCCTCTGTGAGAGACCGCTCAGAGTGGCCTCTAGCCTCTGACTTCCGAATCGCCCAGACCCGGAGCCGGTCAGGCTTCATCAACACCCTACCTGTAGAGAAAATATGTTTTCCTATAGGCTTTGTGGTATCGCTGTTCCATTAACACCCCGTCTGTAGAGAGAAGATGTTCTTCTACATGCCTTGCAGTGTTTGTTCACTGTTTTCGCGGGTTTTCACATTTTCAGCTATGATATAAACCTCAAACTATCAGCCACCCGCCTGTGAATGCTCTGCTGGTATCCCACTGGCTCCACTTTTCCTCAAACTGTCCCTGCCACTGCTACCACTGGTACTGGAAACCGACAAGATTAGTCGTATCCGCAGGGCAGCTGTTTTCAATTCCAGCCTTTGCTCCCTACTGCAACTTGTGGTGCAATGGCTCAGCAACAGGGCAGATCATGCCTCTAGGTCTCTCTTGTTATTATATTTAAAACTCCTGCGGCTCAAAAAACGTGGCTTTTCCATACAATACGTGACCGCTGCCATTTTGACTGAAGTCAGATGACCTTACCACTATCTTTTTTTAAAAAAATATTTATTTATTTATTATGTATACAGTATTCTGTCTGCTTGTATGCCTGCAGGCCAGAAGAGGGCACCAGACCTCATTACAGATGGTTGTGAGCCACCATGTGGTTGCTGGGAATTGAACTCATGACCTCTGGAAGAGCAGGCAATGCTCTTAACCACTGAGCCATCTCTCCAGCCCCCTTACCACCATCTTAACTGAGGTCAGGTGACCTCACTGCCATCTTAACTGATGGCCAGATCAGGTAATCAAGACCTGCCATCTTTACTTAGGTATTCCCTGCCTGGTCCCCAGTGCTGACTCTGTTGCATGTGTGTTTTGTGCAGTGGCATGCCTTTGGAAGGGCCCACCAAAAGCATCCACTTTGCCCAATTCCTGTTCACTGTGTGTGTGTGTATACATGTAACTTAAATGCACCTATATTTACTGTTAAATGTTATAAATGTCTGTTTATTGTATCTCATTCCAGACTACAAAGCAATAAGTCTCATGTTTTAAATTGGTATGTACTTTTAAGTCTCTTACAAAAATACAGTATAAAATATGTTAAACTATTCTCTGCTATCATCAGTTCTGCTGTTAACCTTCTATTGCAAGCAATTTTTTCTTCTTTCTTTCTTTTACAAGTATAAATCTTACCTGTTAAGTTGAAGACCAGTACAGTCAAGCTCAGACCTAGCCCTCCAGGCAGATTCTATACTGTAGTTATAACTCATCTATACCTGGTAAACAGCCCTCAACTGCTCAGAGATCTGAGAATATGGCATTTAAATATTTAATTATTAAAAAACTTTTCACAACAAAAAGAGGGAACTGAACAAGACTCCTAGGACAGAGAGGGCCAGAGGAAACAGATCCACTGGGAGCAGAAGCCAGGAGCAAATCCAGCCCTGGGAGCCAACCCCGTCCTGGGACACTGGCAGACCAGGACTGAGCCAACGACCTGACTCAGAGTCTGCGATCTCCACCGGAACCGCAGTAGGACTGAACCAGCTATCTAGAACACAGAGAGAACAAGCTCCACCAGGAGCAGAAGCCAGGAGCAAACCTAGTCCCAGGACACAGGCAGATCAGGATTGAGACAGTGACCAGATTCAGAGTCAACAATCTCCACTGGAAGAGGTACAGGAGAGTAACCGCTGAGCAAGTGAGCCAGAGCCAGAGACTGCTGAGGGTCCGGACACGGAACCTTCAAGGGAGTAGACCTAAGCCAACACCCTGGTGGGTCTGGGCGAGAGTCTAGGACCTCCCAGGAACTAGGCTGGAGCCAGGACCTCTGTCAGCCTGGGCATGAGTGAACCTGGGTCTTCCAAGGAAATGGGCAGGAACCAGAGATCTCAGCAGGGCCAGGCACGAGTCTGGGACTTCAGAGAGAGTAGGCCTGAGCCAGGTCCTCTGTGGATTCAGGCATTGGTCTGGGACATCAAAGGGAATAGGCAGGGACCTGGAACCCCTGCGGGTCCGAGCAAGAGTCTGGGACCTCTGAGGAAGTAAGCAAGTGCTTTGTGGGTTCGGGCGCACCCAAGCCTGGGACCTCCGAGACAGTAGACTGGAACCAGAAACCTTTCCAGGTCCAACGCCAACCCAGGGACTTCTGCAGGAGGGAATCCAGACTAGGACTTACAGATACAGGTCAAAGCTGGTAACCTAGGCCAAAGTTGCCTTGAGGCAAGGAACTC
>PVIU01012471.1:0-60014 GCA_004026605.1 Ondatra zibethicus | reverse complement strand
CCTGGAAATTGGAAGCAGACAAGATCGCCGGACAAAAGTTGGAAGCATGGGGGTGGGGGTGGAGGTGGTGTGGGGGGAAGAAGAGAGGGGGAGAGAGAAGGGAGAAGGGAAGGATTGGTGAGAGATTGGGGGAGTGGGAGGGTTGAGATGGAGGAAGGGTGGATATAGGCGCAGGAACGAAGATATCTTAATTAAGGGAGCCATTTTAGAGTTGGCAAGAGACTTGGCTCTCGAGGGGATCCCAGGTGTCCACAGGGATGTCCCCAGCTAGGTCCTTGGGCAGCAGAGGAGAGGGCGCCTGAACTGGCCTTGTCCCATAGTCACACTGATGAATATCTCCAATATCACCATAGAACCTTTGTCCGGCGATGGATGGAGATAGAGACTGAGACCCACATCAGAGCACTGGAATGAGCTCCCAAGGTCCAGTTTAAGAGCAGAAGAAGGAAGAAGATGAGCAAGGTAGTCAGGACAGCGAGGGGTTGGTCCACCCACTGAGACAGTGTGCTTGATCTAATGGGAGCTGACCAAATCCAGCTGGACCAGGATTGAATGAGCATATGATTAAACTGGAATCTCTGAATGTGGCTGTCAATGGGGGCTGACTGAGAAGCCATTGATAATGGCACTGGGACTTGTTTCTACTGCATGTACTGGCTTTTTGGGATCCTAGTCTATTTGGATGCACAACTTCCTAGGCCTTGATGGAGGGGGAGGGCCTTGGACTTCCCACAGGGCAGGGTACCCTGCCCTCTCTTAGGACTGGAGGGGGAGGGAGGAGGGGGAGTGGGGGAGTGGGAGGGGGATGGGAGGAGGAGAGGAAGTAGAAATTTTGAATGGAAAAATAAAAAAAAATACATTAGAAAAAAAAGAATTGTTTCTCTCTATATGCTGGTGATCAGTTCTTTTGCTATACATAATCTTTTTAGTTTGATACAATCTCATTTGTCGATTCTTGCTATTATTAGTATTTCCAAAATCCTGTTCAAAATGTCATTGTGTATGCTTATGTTTTTAAATTATTTACCTATTTTCCTTCAGTAATTTTAAACTTCAACGTCTTACATTAAGCAAGGCCTTTGATCTGTTTTGAATTGATACATTGTTGATTTGATTTGATTTTACCAAGGATTTTTTACATCTATGTTCCTTGAGTATGTATATTGGTATACAGCTACATTTTTGTTGTGTTCTTAACCAGGAGTTATATTAGGATAATGAGGGCTTTGTAAAATAAGTTTTGGAGTGCTCCTTCCACCTCTCTTCTTAGGCATAGCTTATGGAACATTAGTGTTAGATCTTCTTTAAATGCCTTACAGAATGCAGCAGTGAATTCATTTATTCCTAGGCATTTCCTTTTTGCCAAAACTATTAATACTTCAATTTCATAACTTATTATAGATTCTTTTATGTTGTATATATTCTTTTGGTTTGATTTTGATGGGGCACAAAAGTGGGAAAATATATGTATTTCTCCTACATTTCCCAATTTATTGGTATATGAATATCCAAAATATTCTCTAATGATCTTTAGGATTTCAGTGGTATTTGTTGTAATATCCCTCCTTTTATCTCTAACTTTATTCATTTGGGTCTTCTCTTTTTCTTTTGTTTCCATTGGCTTGGTTATTTGTTTTTCAAAGAACTCACTCTTTCTTCTACAAATCCTTTGTATTGCTCTTTTAATCTCCATTCATTGATATCTTCCCTCATAGTTTTTATTTCTTCCCATCTACTAAGTCTGAGTTGTCTTCTTGTTTTCCTAAAATCTTAAGGTTCACCATTAGGTTACATATTTCAGTTCTCTTTCATTTTTCAACATAGTTATTGTTAGCCATAAAATTTCCACTCAGAACCATCCTTGCTGTTTCTGAAAGAGTCTGGTGAGCTATATTTTTGTTTCAATTTGATTTTAGAACTTTTAAATTCTAAAATCTAAAATCTAGGCAAGCACCCTGTCACTGAGCTAGACCCCCAGACTGCTTTAACTTTTTCTCTTTGACAGGATCTCACAGAGTTCCCCAGGCTGGCAGTGAACTTCCTCAGTCTGCTAAGTAACTGGGATTTCAGGCCTGTGCAATGAAGACCACCTCACCTCCTTATTATCCCAAATTCTAATACCCACCTCTTCTGCCTTTGGAAAGTCGTCCATCCTTTGTTAATCCTAATACTTCTTACTCATGAAGTCACATAGCAGAAGCTTCCAATCTACCATCTTGTGGATTTCATGACTTCATTGCTGGAGTTTTGCAATAGTTTCTGAGGAAATCTTCTTTCTTCCAATTTTTCTACCAGAGCTTTAACTTCTGTTTCATATTCTTAACATTCGTGTGCTCTTCATTTTACTTTATGTTTTTACTTTACCTCATTTTACTTTCAGAGACAGTGTCTCATTGAGCCTAAGCAGGCTTCAAACCCCCTAGGTGGTGAAGAATAACCTTGGACTCATGATCCTCTCCCCTCCAGCTCCCAAGTGCTGAGATCACAGACACCTACTACCACGCCTGACTTAGAGCGGTTATTCATTGCTATTTTGTTTTTACCACGAAAGCTCAGGGCTTCTTTTCCATGCTTGATATATCATTCCTATACACAATATTTTCCTTTTACTAAAAAAGTATTCATGTTCATCTACCATTGCATTTTAAATTAGACAAATTAAGGTAGCCTCCAATATTTTTTAAATATATTGCTTGAGGATTTCCTACATGAATTTAATGTACTTTGGTCAAATCCACCCTCACTCCCTCCCTTTTAACTCCTCTCAAACCCCCACTACATTTTTCTCACCACTTCATATACTCTTTTTTAAAATTATTTCATCTATGTATGCATACCCATCCCTCACTTCACTCCTCCAACTTCCACCTGCCTTCCTCAGCATATCTTCCATCTCCCTCCCAACTTTATTTCTCGTGTGTGTGTGTGTGTGTGTTGTGTGTGTGTGTGTGGGTGTGCATGCGCTCACGCGCGCTCGTGCACATGCACTAATTGGAATACACACACACACACATCCCACTAATCCCAGTCAGTGCTACCTATATATGTGTGTATATATATGTGTGTGTGTGTGTATGGGGTCATCTGCTGACATACAGGCAATCTATCGATGGCTGTCCTCCCAAAGAAAAGTCATTCTCCCTCCCTCATCAGCCATCAATCCCCAGTAGCTCTTCAGCTAACGGTGGGACATTGGAAGCCCCTCCTTTTATGTTGGGATTTTTACCTCTCTTGCTCTTGTGGGAGTCTTGTATGGGTAACGCAGCTGCTGTAACAGCCCTGCCATGCGCAGAAGCCAGCCTTTCGCACGCACGCCTCCCATCCTGCAGCTCTTCCATTGTTTTCAGTTCCTCTCCAGAGTCTTGGAGGGGATGGGTTGATACCAACGTTCTGTCTGTGGCTGAGCCCTCATGCTTGTTTATCTTGACATTTTGAGCAGTTCTACGACTGCATTAAACACTACCCACTGCGATCAGAATCTTCCCAGACTAGAGTCAGGAGCAGCACAGATCTGTGGTATGAACATAAATTTTAGAAGGGGTTTTGAGATCCTGACAATTTGGGGAAACAACTTCAGTAGGTTCTCCCTAGGGCCTAAGTCTCCCCTAGCCATGAGAGTTAGCAACATCTACAGCACAGGACATGAATTCCCTCCAATGGAGCAGGCCTCAGGTACAGTCAAGAGAGCAGCCATCTGCTTTTATCAATTAAATGTATTCAACCCTATGCAAAGAGATAGTCTCACTTGATCTGTTCTCACTGTTATAGGACTTAACTGTCAACCGCAGTGAAGGTTGCTGGCCACCTGCCATGTTGTTCTACTAGCCACATGTCACGCACAGGAAAGCTGAGGCTTTCTCACCTGTGTGCTCCATCAAAAACCTGTGAGCCCAGAGAGCACGTGCTCTACGTCTCTCAGGGATACGCAGCCCTTTGCTGAGGCTCAGTACACACTTGTGAACAGCCAAGTGAATTTCGCTCATAGTTCCTGCTCATCAGACCCAGGCCCAGACCTCAGCTCTCTCCTTTCATTACACCATTGCCTGGTATTTCTTGGGGAACAAAAGGCTAGTTTGGGGTAACACACTGATTTTTTTTTTGTTTGTTTGTTTTTTTGTTTTTCGAGGCAGGGTTCCTCTGTAGCTTTATAGCTTGTTCTGGAACTAGCTCTTGTAGACCAGGCTGGCCTTGAACTCACAGAGATCCGCCTGCCTCTGCCTCCCGAGTGCTGGGATTAAAGGTGTGTGCCAGAGAACAGTTTTTTTTAAAGATTTTTTTTAATGTACTTAGGGGCTGGAGAGATGGCTCAGTGGTTAAGAGTAGTGCGTTCAGTTCTCAGCATCCACATTGGGTGACTCACAGTTGTCAATAACTCAAGCTGGGGGAAATCTGTCACCCTTTTCTGGCCTCTACAGACAAGCACCTGCCATTTGATGCATTATAGCACAGACACACACATGTGCGCGTGCACACACACACATACACAAAATAGAGACTAAAAATAATAAAATAATTATTTTAAAATTGTGTTTATATGTGTTATATGTGTAATCCTGCATGAGCATAAATGCATCATGCGTGCAGAAGGCTGAGGAAGAGGGCATTAGATCTTTTGGAATTGAAGTTATAGGGGGTTGCGAGCTGCCGCGTGGGTGCCGGGAACCCAACATAGGTCCTCTGCTAGACCGATAAGCCCTCTTAGGCTCTGAGCCATCTCTCCACCCCCAAGAATTATTCTAATGCCATCTACTAGGAGCGTTTGTCTGTTTTCTCCTCATCTGTCAGTTTTTACTTCAAAAATTTAAAGTCCCTGCCACCAGATATTTATGCTTATATTTTCCTGATGAATTCATTATGGCACTCTCATTTTATCATCATGAAATGGCTATTTTCTCTGATCGCAGACCTTGGCTTGGATTCGATTTGTACATAAGCCTTTGTGAAGTGCCTATTAAAATATTATTGGGCTGTGTGTTTTTTATTGCAAAAATTCTTTATATATTACAGATAGATTGGATGTGTTTCTGAATATTTCTCTCAGACACATGTGAGACTCCCCCCATATGTAGCTTGTCTCTAATTTTCTTCTTTTTTATTTTTATGATTTTTTTATAATTTTATGCCATATACTTTAGACATATTTCCGGCTCACCTCCCTTCTCACCTAGCCTCATGGCAAAAAGCAAGAGTTTTTAGTTAATGAAAATTAAGCAAACAGTTTTAACATTCCAATACATCAAGAGCTTTATATTCTGTTCATAAAATGTTTCCTTTCCCTGGTTTGCATCGATTCCTTGTAGAAGTTTTATATCTTTACATTTTACTTTAAAATCTGATTGATCTGAAGACAAAATGCGTATGAGGACTAAGTGTTGAGGCTCTTTCTCTAAACAAATACCCATTTGTCCAGTTCTTCTCTTGGAAATGCTATCCTATTCTAAATGACTGGCCTGAATTCTTCAGCAAAAATGATTCCCCGTGTGTGACTGGGTCTAATTCTAAATTCTCTATTCATCCCTTATCAACATGCAGCTTGACAATAATTCTTAAATTAAGTTCATGTATATTAATCCTCCAAGAATCTCCCTCTGATAAAAATTATTTTGGTTTAAATATTTTGTGGCTTCCTAAACAAATATTTTGTTGTTCCTAAACAATAAAATGACTTTAAAACATAAAATAAACTTTATTCGAAGGGCATTCTGTGATCTGCATTAGAATTCCATAGTATTGATGGTCAGGAAGAACTACGATTTTATCAATGTTGAGTTTTTTTACCCAGGCGTACGATTTTTCTCTCAATTTATCAAGAACTTTAATTTCACTAAAGTGTTTTGTAGTCTTCATTACACAAGTAACAGCTGTTCCTTCCTAAGTATTCACAATTTAATAGTTTTATAAATGGTAATATTGATCGTTCATTTTCCGGTTTGCACACTAGCATATGGAGTCACAATTAATCTTTAAATATTAACGTTATCTCTTATGACCTTGCTAAACTCACGACTTTCTCCACTTTTTTGAGATTTCTTGGGATTTTTGATACACAGGACTGTATAATTAGTGGCCTGGTAAAATATTGACAAGAACTAGTAAAGATGAACACTTTTTCTTGTCTACCACACTGAGGAGGAATGTATCTTCCCTCCGTTGAACATTTTATCATGCATAGGTGTTCTCTGGATGCCATTGTTTAGACTGTTTTATTTTATAGGGAATCGCCTGTGCCCTCTCTCTTGCTGTGATAAAACACTAACCAAAAACAACTCGGGGATGGAAAGGGTCTGTCCAACTTATCAGCCACCCTCATCTCCAGAGGAAGCCAGGGCAGGAGCCTGGAGGCAGGAACTGAAGCAGAGACCACAGGGGAGCACCGCCTACTGGCTTGTTCCCTACAGCTTCCTCAGCCTGCTGTCTTATATCACCCAGGACCACCTGCACAGGGGTGGCACCACCCATAGTGGGCTGGGTCTCCCCACATCAATCGTTAATCAAGAAAGACTCCACAGATCTACCCACAGGCCATTCTGATGGAGCCACATCCCCAGTTGAAGCTTGCCTTTCCTGGGTGACATTGGTTTGTGTCCAGTAGACAAAGCCCAGCTATCATAAGGTCATACGTCTTCTGAGAGTGTCTGTACCACTTTTCATTCCTCCCCGTAATGTAGGCATGCTCTGTAGCATGCCTGCTCCATTCCTCTACCTTCAACCCACTCCTTTCTGCATCAGGCTTTCTTGGACCACTAGCCCCTAAATCATGAGATGGATATTTATTATGAATTATGAATGCTAGTTAGCTTAGGCTTGTTTCTAGTTAGCTCTTTAAACCTAATTTAACCCATTTCTATTGATCTATGTGCTGACTTGAGGCTCACGTACTTCTATGTACTGTCCATCCTGCTTTCCTGCTTCCTCTATGTCTGGATGGCTGACCCCCAACTGGCTGGCCGGCTCCCCTTTTCTCTCTGCCCATCAGCTCCGCCCATCCATCCTCTGCCTAACTATTCAGCTTCTTATTAGACCAATCAGGGACCTTAGGCAGGCAAGATGAAACAGCAACACATCTTGCATAGTTAAATAAATGCAACACATCTTTACATGGTTAAACAAATGCAGCATAAACAAATGCAACGCATCTCTACATAGTTTAACAAACAATCTTTTCCACAATACTTTTTTTTTAAAGCAAGTTCCTTTCAGGCACTATACGTTCAGGTCTTGCTTTTGTGCACAGTCACGTAGCCTCTACGATTGAAATGTTCTTCTGTTTTCATCCTATGCAATTACCGATGTGGTCAGTGCAGATCCACCACCTTTACATTCATTTTCTGTTAGAAAACTTGATGTTACTCTGCCTCCTGCTAAAGCCCCATTTCTTTTTCTCCTTTAGACTTTCAAATTGAATAGCTTATATTGAATGACTCCTAATTTAGTCTTTTTTCCTTCCTGCATCGCCTATGAATTCTATCCAGCAAGTCTTCACACCACATAATGTATTTCCCTTTTTGTACTATTTCTTCTGTCAATATGTTTTCTCAAGTCATCTGAACAAATTACAAGAGCCGTCTTTGCGTGATTATCATTTCTATTAGTGTTTCCATGTTGAAGTTCATTTCTATTGACAATTTTCTTTTTTGGTTATATTTTCCTTCTTGCTGCATCTAAAAAAGATTTAATTCTTCATTGGATACTATTGATTCTTCACATCTCAATTTATTGCCTTTTCAAAAAGGAAAAATATGCTTTGTTTCCACAGGAAGTCAGATTATTTTCGGATGGTCTTGCTTCTTCCAGAACCTGCCCTCAAGTGCCTTTGTCTTTTTGAATCTGCACTAGGCCTCTTTCTGGAAGAGTTTCTTTTATAAAGAGGTGTCACCCTTTAAAAGCCTTTTGATTGATACGAATTCTCTGTTCTAGCTGGTTGGAGCACAATTCCTCCCCAGGCCTACATGAGATCTAGTCTTGGCTTGTGGAAATTCACTCGGTGGATGTGCACTTTATCATCCATCAGTGATGCAACTGGACACTCACTCAGATTTCTTTATTTAGCTTCCTCCACCACAGCACTTTGCCCAGGAGCCTTGCCTGTCTCTGCTGCCCTGGCCTCTGTATCATGACCAAGCAAGGCTCTTAGGATGCATTTTGGTTTAGACTCTGTTTGCAAGCAGAGAGCAACCACTCACAGATTTCACCTCCTGTGGTTCCCACCTGCCAGGAATCCAGAACCCATGTTCTCCAGTGTCTACTGGTAAAAACACAGTTCTGTTTTCTAATTGCTTATGGATATAAGTCTATTACTCCATCATGTCCAGAACTGATTTAAAAAAAAAAACAAATTGAAAGAAAATAATCAGCCTATTATATTTTCTTTACAAACTTAGGACTTTTTTTCTTTCCTGCAGTCTAAATTTCCATCTATCTAATGAATTTCT
This sequence comes from Ondatra zibethicus, assembly GCA_004026605.1. Lineage (NCBI taxonomy): Eukaryota > Metazoa > Chordata > Mammalia > Rodentia > Cricetidae > Ondatra > Ondatra zibethicus. The sequence continues at coordinate 51,582 of PVIU01012471.1, read as the reverse complement.
TATGCTCATATCTGATCAGATTGGTTTTTTCTTAAATTTTCTTTATCAAATATATCCTTATTTTGCCTACACTTTGAAGTAAACTTTTGCTGGGTATGAAAATCCAGACTGACAGACCTTGTTTTATTTTTTTTCTTTCAACACTGAAGTCAGTGTTTTCTCTTTTATTCCGTTATTCTTGGTGTGTTTGATCATTCTTGATGTTTATTAAGCTTCTCAGATATGTAAGTTTCTATTCCTTCATCAAATTGGGGGCTTTTCCTGTACTTTTTCTCTCCCCGTTCTTTCTTGCCTCCTCTGTCTCCCTGTGTTGGCAGTAGCTGAGAACTTGCTCAGTTCCTTCTTCATTCCAATCTCATTCTCCATCGAGCTTTTCCGGGCTATCTCCTGCAGCTGGGTACAATAACATCTGCGTTAGGCAGGGTTCTCCAGAGGAACATAACCAGGGGTGGGGGCAGTTTTGGTCTTAGATGGGGATTTATTTCAGTTCTTATAAGATAGGAGCTTTCTGCAGCCTAGAAAAGTGGAGAACCCAGGAGCTTCTCAGTCCAAGAGGCTGGACACTTCAGCTGTCTTCATTTGGTGATGCATTTGGAAGACCCTGTGAAGGGTTGCTGGTGTTGACCCCACACTGGAACACCAAAGACACTAAGGTCTAATATCAGCAGAGGATACCAGTATTCCCAAAGGTGTGCACTTACACACTGCTTTTTCCTCAGATCCATTTATATCTAGGCCATTGGGTCACACGGCCTCAGTTATTCCTCTCTGGAAACACCTTCACAGTCATACCCAGAAGTGGGCCTCCAGACGATTTTAAATCAAGTCAGTAATTAGGAATAGCCATCATAAGCCCCCCTTGGTCAACTTGATATCCAACCGCGTCTGTGCCATTCTTAATTTCCAGGTAAAGACAGCAAGCCACTCTTTCGCCTAACGCGACATAACTATTCCGCCATTGGAGATGCCCTAGCTGTTCCCCCAGAATAAGTGGCAGAGTCATCCTTTAGGAATGCTTACTCTTTTGCTAGCACATAATTTAAATGTGAAAATACTAAGACATAACGCCAGTGGTTCCATTCCCATTGATGTGTGTGTGTGTGAGAGAGTGTGTGTGTGTTGTGCATACACTAACATGTTCTTCAAAAAATGGAAAAGAAAAGTTCATGGCAGTTAAACCCCTCCTTTCTGTAACTGGTTACAGACTGTACCTAGGATTTATAGCTACTTTCCTCTGTTATCCCCCCACAGTCTCTGCATCCTTGGGAAGCACCTCAGCAAATCTTTACTCTTTAGTTAGTTAGGTGACCCATGCATTCATTCCTAAATGCCATTTATCAAAAAAATACAAATTGGGCTTTTGAAGTTTCACAGTGACTTTAAACCCATGGCACAATAAATTTAAGCACTGTCTTGCACACCAGGCATACTCTTTCTTACCTCACTTATGGAACAGTAGCCCAACTTCCTCCAGTTGTCTGGACCAATAACCCTTCCTACCACTGTAATGCCTTTCTCTTAGCCTGTTGGCTCAAGAGCATCAAGAGCCCAAAGTATCAATGGGGAAGTTGTAGCTTCCAGTTCGATAAAATACTTGCTGCATCTCTTGATAGACGATCCACTCCTTCCTCTGGAACCAAGACTTCGAGGCCAGCAGAGCACAAGGTCACAGGATCAGGGAGCGACATTTTTGCAAGTGGTGACTAGGTCACTAGCAGTGAGAGTGGGTGGTATTGTATTAGTCAGTGTTCTTTCAAGGAACAGAACTTATAGAATGAACAGATACATAAAAGGGATTTGTTACAATGACTCACAGGCTGCAGTCCAGCTAATCCAACAATGGCTGCCTATGAATGGAAAGTCCAAGAATCCAGTAGCTGCTCAGTCCATGAGGCTGGATGTCTCAGCTGGTTTTCAGTAGACACTGGAATCCTGACGACATTGGCTCTAATGCTAGTGAAGGCATGGACTTGCTAGCAAGGTGAGGGCAAGCAGGCAAAGAGCAAACACTTCCTTCTTCCATGCCTTTATGTAAGCTTCCAGCAGAAGGCGTGGCCCAAGTTAAAGGTGTGCCTTACTGCTCAAATTAGATTAGAAGTGGAGCTTCCTACTTCATACTATGCAAAAATCCCTGACTGGTGCAACGCCCATTTTTGGATTTTAGTTCATTCCAGATACAGTCAAATTGACAAGCAAGAACAGTCATCACAGGTACCATTCCCATTTCTGCCTCTTGGCTCCGGGATGAGCAAAGCCTGACTCTGGAGAAGCACTAGCATACATGGGACACCGACTGGAGTATATAGAGCCTTGTAGAACACCTTGTCACAGCCTGAGAGGTATTACTGCTTAGTGATCACTGCACGGTCACCCTGGGGAAATAGTGTTGTATTGAGAGCTCTGTGTCAATCTCCTCTGCTAATACCAAGTTTCGGCCACAGTCAGGTCATCATTGGTGAGAAGACTATGTTAATGAGCCCCACACAATCCTCATCCTTGTCAGCATGGCACCTGTTAATGGACCCACTGTCCAAGGAAAGAGGCGCTGACTGCCATCTATAAGATGGAAGGTTCTTGCTGCTTGACCTTTGAGCCCTCCTATGCTTGTCACCTCTTGATAAACACTGACACAGACATAAACAACTCTATACTCTCTGCCCATTTGGAAAAATCTATTCGCTCACCACCTCTTTCCATATGTCTTTCCTATCATTTGCCAACTATGCTCCTCCAAGCCCCTGACCATCCAGCTAAAGCACTGGATACAGTCTCTGAATCGGTATATAATCACACAGCTGGCTGTTTTCCCTCCACATAAAATGCACAGCCCTGTATACTTCCCAAAGTTCTTCCTGCTGAGAAGGCTTTCCTTCACCGCTGTTCTTCAGGGTTGTCCAAGAAAGAGGCCGCAGTATTACAGCTGTGCAATTCAATATGTGTCTGTGTATCATGGAGAAGCATCTACAAAGCAGGTCCTAGCTTTCCCTTCCTCTGTAAACCATTCATAAACACATCCCAGGGGGCTATATGGGAACAAAAGGCACAGAAGCAGGAAAAGGAGCCATACACATTTGGCCCACTGAGTAACTTGTGTGCACCTTTGAGTCCCTGTTTGGGACTGATCCTGGGTATATCACTCCCATCTGATTAGGGATTGCTGCTGTGCACATCTAGTCTCATGGGATAGAAGGTTAGATGATAACCACTTCATAGGCACCCAAGGTCTCATGGTAACTTGAGTCCCAACATTTATCATTCAGTTTCCACTAAGATCCAATAGCAGACCAAGAATGAGCTCTCAAAGGGAAAGTCTGCAGATGTCAGTGGGACCTTGCTTCAAAATCATAAAAGCCTCCACTGTGACTCTTCTGTGCTGGCCAGCCACAGCCCCAAACAACATCTCTATGTGCCATTGACACCTCAAGTACCACCCAGTCTGGAGGGGCTCATGCACTAAGAGGAACATCAGCCTGCAGAATGTGAACCTGCTACATTTCCTGTTCTGGGCTAGTACGTTCAAACTAGTCACTTCCTGAGTCTTTGTATGGGCCAAAGCAATGCACTCGAGGGAGGAATGTACTGCCTCCCAAATCCAAGTGACTCGCTAAGCATTGTACTTCTTTCTCGGAGATGTCAGAGGCAATCCCTTATCCTTTGCTGCGGAAGGGATGCCTGCATTCTCCACAACAGTGGCTTCTGGAAATGCTGCTTTGACAAAAGCCCTTGAATTTGGTTGGATTTTTAGCCATCTTCTCACATGCAAATGCCTTGTCAACAAGTCCAGAGCGGCTGCTACTTCCTGTTCACTTGGTCCAATCAGTGAACTTTCACTAATGTAATGGACCAACATGCACCCCATAGAAGACAGGAAGTAAAGATCCTGGTGAACTAAGTTAGGAACCAGGGCCAGAGAGTACACCTTTAAAAGAGAGAGGTAAAGGTGCACTGTTGCCCTTATCTGGTAAAGTGGATTGCTGCTGCTCGCCCTTAGGGACAGGAACCAAGATAAAAGCACTTTACTGGCTATACACCAGGTAACAGGAGATGTGTTAATCTGTGGAAGCAAACAAACCACAACTGCTTCCATCAGCTGCAATTGGAGTTCCCACTTGATTAGGTTAATAATGATCGACTGTCTTCCTACGATATTAATCCACCTTCTGTTAAATGCAGACGATGTGATGGGAACCACCTTTCCTTCCTCTTTCAAGCCCCTTATGGTGACACTAATTTCTACAATCCCTCCAGGGATATGACATTGATTTGGGTTCATCATTTCCTCGGGGAAGAAGTATCCTGAGTGGCTTTCATTCATCCTTTTTAATCATAAGAGCCCTCACTCACAGGTTTGTAAACCAAATGAAGACTCAGCCAACTACTAAATATGTATGTGGCAATTATTCATCGTGAGTCTGGGCAAATAACCACAGGATGAATTAGCAGACCTTGATGGACAGTTACCCAGATAAAGGGCCATAGTCCCTTTTGGGAAAGAATGGGAAAAAACCATTTTGAGTGATGTAACAGAGTTTTTCTCAAGGGGACCCTTCCTCCATTCAAGGGATCCTGTGTCCATCCGGGAACTCGTCAGGAAATTGGTTGAGGAACTTCAATTCTGTTTCTGTGATTCAAGACAGCCTTCCAGGCATTTGGTCTGAAGCAAAGATTAGTTGGTCTCCCATCATGTTTGCTTCTGAGAATACTGTGCTAATTGGGCCAAAATGCATATGAAGAACTGGAGGAGCAAAGATGGCTGAGACCCATGGAGGTTCAACAAAAAAAGGAGTCTCCAGAAAAACTAAGAAAATAAAAGGCAAGTCTTATGGAAAGATGCTTTCTAAAAGTGGTCTCACAAAGCTGGAGGAAGAAATGGCAGAGCAGAGTCACATGCCGATCTCAGCCAGCAGGTCACAAACATAGAAGTCACCCAAGATGAGTCTTGGTGCCACTCACACCAGCAGCAGGGAGATCTGAGGCTCCCCGGAGCTCCTGCAGAAACAGGTCATTACTAAATAGGGCCAGTCCTAGGACAGAGCTACCACGGTTGCGGCCTGTGTCGTTTGCTCTGGTGGGAGAGGGAGAGTGCTGGGCAGCAGCCTTTGAGCCTGCAGCCGAGACTCAGGACGGCAAGCATAGAAGCCAGGAACTTGCACAGAACCTGCCCTCAGATGCCCTGTCTAGCTGCAACATTCTCTGACTCTGGGCAACATCACCCTGACTCTGGATAACAGCAAGGTATCTGAGAAGAGTTTCTGCAGTGGCTCTGTGTTTATGGTGCTTCAGAAACCAGAAGCCTTGAACCAGACCAATGACTCTTTGCAATAAATATTCACATCCAAAGCTGTCTGGGCAAAAGAGGATAATTTTTTAAATTATATATGTGTGTGTGTGTGTGTGTGTGTGTGTGTGTGTGTGTGTGTGTGTGTGTGTGCATGTATATTGACACACTGCAGTTTCTGATGCCACTAAGATGAACAAATGTACAATGGAGAAACAGGAAAGATAGAGGACCAGAGTAGTGAGTGAGTGGTGAAGAAGCACGGAACTAGAGACTCAGAGGTGGTGATAGGTGGGAGCGAAGCATGCGGTGCACAGGCAAACATATAGTTATAGAGTAGGGCCAACAAGGTGGCATGCAGGCTAGAGCTTGCACTCTGACTCAGCCCTGGATCAGGCTGTGCATGATTGCACTGTTTCTGAGCAACAAAAGGATGTCCAAGGTGAAGCCTGATGCCGCCTGGGTCCCTGTTGATGTCCATGGGCCATGCTGCTGCTGGGGGCCAATTGCCGCCGGAGGTGTAATGTCTGGGTCTGTACTCTGCTAAGGGCCATGTCTGGATCCAGTGATTCTACTGCAGCTGGAGTCTGTGTTGATGTCCTTGGTCCATGTTGCCACCATAAGGCTATTCAGATATCTGTGGTCTGTGTGGCAGCCTGAATCCATATTGACATCCTTGACCTGTGTTATAACTGAGGGCTGTGATGGGGTCTGTGGCCAATGTAGCCGTGTTGACATCTATGGACTCTGTTGCCACTGGAGACCATGCTGAGGTCCTTGGCATGTGCTGATACCAGAGTTCATGTGGATGCCTGTGGGCCATGTTATCACCAGAAACCAAGTGTAAGTCTGTGATCCATCCTCCCACTGACCGTAAAGGGCAAGAAAGCTACCTTTACCATAGCTTTGGTGACTGCAGACTCATGGTTGAGAAAAAGGGACATAGAAGGCTTCTGTGACAACCCACACTACTACCCCACCTCCAAAAAGTAACAGCCTAGACAGAAATCCATCATCAAATTGTGATAAGGATGCTGAAGTGTAGCTTTGTTGTGAAATGTTCTTCTATATATGTGTTACTGTTGTTGGTTAATGAATAAAGCTGCTTTGGCCTATGGCAGGGCAGAATAAAGCCAGGTAGAAAATCTGAAAATATATAGAGAGAATAGGTGGAGTCAAAGAGACACCATGTAGTGCCGAAGGAGAAAGATGTCCAGAATGTTTACCACAGCCTCACGGTGATATACAGATTAATAGAAATGGGTTAATTTAAGAAAAGAACTAGCTAGGAATATGCCTAAGCTATTGGCCAAACAGTGTTGTAATGAATACAGTTTCTGTGTGATTATTCAGGTCTGGGTGGCTGGGAAATGAAAGAGCAGTCTCCATTTACATAGTTCTCCACGATTGATGGGTTCTGGGGTGGGGGTGGGGAAGGACTAAGTTTTCTTTAGGGGACTGACCACAGGGAGTGGACCACGCTCCAGTGAGTATATGAGCAGCACAAATAGGACTTGTTCTTTTCTTCTTCTTCTTCTTCTTCTTCTTCTTCTTCTTCTTCTTCTTCTTCTTCTTCTTCTTCTTCCTCTTCTTCCTCCTCCTCCTCTTCCTCCTCCTCCTCCTTCTCCTCTTCTTCTTCTTCTTCTTCTTCTTCTTCTTCTTCTTCTTCTTCTTCTTCTTCTTCTTCTTCTTCTTCGGGGGGAGATGTCCCAAGCATGGAGAGGGCAAACTGGGAGAACTGGGAAGTGAATGTGCTCAGGGTTCATGATGTGAAATTCCCAAATGATCAATAAGAGTATTATAGGAGGAAAAAGATTTTGAGTTTCCCTTTCTGCAACTTTCCTTTACATGAGTTTCTCTCTAGTCTGTGGCCAGGATGATAGCCTCATTATACTCTGGCCTCACCTGGCAATAAGCCTAGAACTTTCTGCTTGGTTTTGTCACCTACCTGTGAGTCATCTGCTCAATCAACTGATTCTATTCAGTGTCTTTCCTCCAGTTTCTTCTGGTCTTGGTGTCACTCTCTAGTGGCTTTAGTAACTGGCATGGCTATTGTCTATAAAAAAAGTCTGTTCATTCAAAATACTCTCCCATGACCAGAAGCTGACTCTTATCTGTCTTCATCATACCAAACGATATTTACTATTACACACCTCAAAATCTTCCCCCAAAGTATGGTTTTGTTTATTGTTTTATTTATTATTTTTCTACTTTGTAGCACTTTGGGAAACACATTTCTGTGCAAATTAAGCCCGATTTTATTTTGCCACTTACGCAGAAGATCTGTCTTTATTTATTCTTTAATCTTTAAACTCAATTTACCTGAGTTCACAGTTGCTTTGAATTTTCATTTCATTTCTGTCAGAATTCTGTGTAACCAAGATATTTCTCGTATTTTGAGTTCACTGGCCCTGAAAACAACTTAATCCCTGTTAATACTCAGAATTACAATGCTAATATTATGTCGATGCTGAAGGAAGCTTGGCTCTTAGGACATTGTTGTAGAAAGAGATTACTATAAGGATAGATGAGATAAGGATTGGTTGACAAGTACCTGAAGTTTTTCTTCTTGTTCTGTAAGGTCATTGTCCTTGTACCTGGGGAGCAATGGAAACCTTCTCCCACACTTTTGGACTGTTTCCCTCTGCAAACACACAGCCACTTCCAGCAGCTTCTGCCCCTAGGCGCCCGCTAGCATGAGTGCTTACAAAATACCATGTTCTTGGTCCTGAACTTTCTCCATCCTACATTCCTCATTTTAATCACACCAAAGTGTGCTTATTAAGGTCCTGGCTGAGCCTGGTGCTGAAGCCAGCAAGTTACACACAGGCGGTCTCTGTTGTCAAGGCGGACAACATCACAGTGAAGAAATACAGACGGCTCAATGTAAACATTGAATGATGATTCCTTTAAGTCTGTGGTCTACTGTGCCTATAGGATGCCAAACATCTGGATGAAAGATGTAACTTTCAGCCGGGGAGCTGGCTGCTCTTCCAGATAATTGAATAGACTTTTATGTGAATTGCCTAAACCCAGCAATTATAATAGTTATACTAACTTATATTTGTATAATGATTTACAACTGCAGGACGCATATATGAGCATGTATGTATGTAGTAAATGTGTGTATGTCTGTATGTATGCTTAAAGTTTCACGTAACTACTATATCTTTATAGAATAGGCTTATTTATATCATTTTAAAGAGGCATTTGCGAGCCTTTATCAAGCATGCATTGGCCTCATACTCTACATTTAAATATGAGGCCTACAAAAGGAAATGGCAACCCCTACCATTTGGTGCTCACAGATCTGGGGAGGAGCTCATAATGAATGAACCTGACTTGCCCAAGGTCACACAACTAGTTACTGTCAGATCTGGGACTCGGTCCAACCTTTCTGGCACCAAGACCAGCACTTTGTTCACAGCTGCCTTCAATAAAGGCCAGATGCACTTAACGAGCAGAGAGCAGAAAGGAGAAGGTACAAGGAAATGGAGCGGGGTGCCACCGGAATGGGGAAGAGTCCTATTAACACTGAGATCAGGAATGAAGAACAAGCATTGAAGCTACAGCTGTGAAGACCGTGGTCAGACACTAGAAAACGTTTTTGATGTAATGTCTGAGGATGGGGCTGGGGGCACCGGTGGCATGGCTGTCGAGTCTTCTAGGCACAGATGTGGGCAAACACAGACAGATGGGGCAGACTCAAGCAGCAGATTATTTCTCTGATCTTAGGGTTACAGCTAAACGTTCCTCTTTCCAACCTTGTCTTTCTTTCTCTAAAATATGGGATGTTGCCTTTAATTTTGATTGATGTTGCTTAGATATAAATTACAGGCAAGTAAACAGCATAGCACAGAAAAAGAAAGGTTCCTGAAATAAAACAGACCTGAGTCCAGATCTCAGGTACTTGATGACTCTATATGATCTGCGAGAACTATGAAAGGTCTCTGTATCTTGGTTTCATTGGGGGAGGATAACACTAACTTGCACAGCTGTGTTAGTATTAAAGATTCTATATGTAAGCCACCATGCAACCTGCAATCATTTGTATCACCATCATTATCTAGTGTGAGCCATGAACTGCTTTGGTAGTGGGCAGGTGTTGCTAGGCCTGCTGGGAAATGTAGGTGTGGCCAAGTGTCTGCATAGCATCTTTAACACAAGGAACAGTAACCTGGAATCATCCTCATCAGCAGAGAACAGGAACTGGGCCAAGTCATACGGATATGAACATGTAGAAAACCCTACCTTGTCTTAGAGAGATTTATCCTCAACAAGCATGTACTCGGTCTATCTTCTAAGTCAGAGACGAAAGAAACACTAGTGAGTGGTATGAAGATAAAAAGGAGGGGACTGTGGATGGACCTAAGTGGTAAAATGTTTGTCTGACATACACTCAAGGCCCTGGGTTCCATTGCCAGCACTGCAGGATAATAAAAGCAAAACAAAGCAATATATGAATAAATACATTGATCTCTGTACTGGGTGGTTTTGTGTTTCAACTTGATACAAGCTAGAGTCATCCAAGGAGGAGTCTCGTCTGAGGAAGCCTCCATGAGATTCAGCTGTAAGGCATTTTCTCATTTAGTGATCATGGAGGGAGGGCCCAGCCGTGATGGGTGGTGTCATCCCTGGGATACTGGTCCTGGGTTCTATAAGAAAGTGGACTGAGCAAGCCAGGGGAGCAAGCCAGTAAGCAGCTCCCCTCCATGGCCTCTGCATCAGCTCCTTCTTCCGGGATTCTGCCCTGTCTGAGTTCCGGTCCTGACTTCCTTCATGGATGAACAGCAATATGGAAGTGTAAGCCAAATAAACCCTTTCCTTCCCAACTTGCTTTTTGGTCATGGTGTTTCATCACAGCAATAGAAACCCTAACTGAGACACTCTCCACTCTTATTACAGTACAGTAGGGGAAGAAGCACTCATAAAAACATAAATACAATATATCATAATCATAAAAATAGTGTCTTAGTGTTTCTATTGCTGTAATGAAATACCATGACCAAAAAGCAAATTAAAGAGGAAAGGGTTTATTTGGCTTACACGTCCACTGAAGGAAGTCAGGATAGGAACTCAAACAGGGCAGGAACCTGGAGGCAGGAGCTGATGCAGAGGCCATGGAGGAATATGGCTTACTGGCTAGCTCCTTGTGACTTCCTCGGCCTGCTTTCTTATAGAACTCAGGACCTCCAACCCAGGGATAGCACTACTTACAATGGGCTGGACCCTCCCACATCAATCATTAATTAAGAAAATCCCCTATACTTCAGGGTCACAAGGAAGAAAAACGTCTATGTCCAAAAATGAGAGGTTTTCTTACCAACCTGGGCATCCCAGGTAGGAACACAATCAGAAAGCTCCTTCCACCAAGGACCAAATGGTAGACACTCTCTGCCTCATCTCCTCCTGCCACAGAAAACCAGATGGTGGACAGTTTCTGTCTCACCTCCTCAACTATGCTGTTGCCAAACAAAAGCAGCTATGGATGATGCTTCAATGTGTACAGCTATGTTTCATTAACGCTTTATTTATGGGCAGTGAGATTTATATTTCATAAAGCATTCCGCATGCCATGAGATATTATGTTTTCAGATCATTAAAAAAGTATGAAAGTCATTCTTAGCTCAAATATGAACCTAGGCAGCGACTGTATGTCTTCTGCAGAATGGGGATTGCCATCCCTGGTTCAGATGAAGAATCACCCAGCAGCTGAGGAGATGAGATGAGTAACTATTATGAAAACATTCCTCCCGGGTAGACACTCCCGTGGGATGGGAGAGAATCGTGCACTGAATTGGTTGAAGGGCCTCTTCTGGGTTTTGTAGGCCCATTCCTGGCTGCAAGTTGTTTAGCAAGGGGCCATACCACTCCTCCATAATGAAAGATGTAGTGATGAACTTTCACCTTTATGTTATTTAAATTTTGAAGGGCTGCTTTCAATAGCTCTACACTACATTATAATAACTAACATATTCAAAAGTATAATAATAAAATAAAGCAACACAAATTTTGGTTTTTATATGCTCCTCTGGCTCCTATAAAACTTCTAGGTGACAGCTGAGTCTGGCCATTTGAGTAGCAGGCCTCCTGAGGCCCTACCCAGCCATTGGGAAGCTGGTATAACTGTCACATAGGTATGAGACTTTCTCTTGTCTAACTGGCATTGCCAGTCTGTGAGGCCCTCACACCTCCAGAGGCACATGATACTTTAGTCCCTCTCACAAGACACCATCTCTTTCTTCACTGGTTGATAGCAGTATTTTCTAAGTTCCGAAGACTTGTGTGGTCATGTCTGGAAAATGTCTGATTTTGTGAGCTCTGTCTTTTCTTTTGGTGGTGTAACTGGGGAGAATAACTTGCAAGATTCTTGAAAGAAAGCCCAGTCATTTCCCTTGGCCTGATCGTATGTCTCTGGATTGCCTTCAAATAAATTATCCATATCATGTCAAGTTCAGACACTAAAACCACCAGCTTATATATTTTTCCTTCCTCTAGCTCACGGCCCCCAGAGTAACAGGATTCATATAATTATATTTCCTTTCTTTTATGATATTTGGAAACATATAATCCTCCATATAGACAGAAAGCCCATGGTTTCCATTGTCCTGCTCCCTCATTTAGACTGTAAGAACTTTATCTGAATTCCCAGCTACTACCCTTCTCTTTCATGCATAATCTTTTAAAGATAGTTAGAAAGTAGTCAAATATGGAATTAAACAAGGATGCCACACAGATATGTGCAACCCTGCTTCTCATAGCACTGTTTGCAATCACCAGAAGATAGAATTGACAGAAGTGTTCATTCAGCAATGAACAAAGAGAGGAGATGTGGAATGTATATATAACGGAATGTTATTATGCCGTAAACAAGAATTAAAGGCTTTCATGCAAGACGGACGGAACTGGAGAACATCATGGCGAATGAGATAAGCCAGGTGCATGGAGATTGCACATTCTCACTTACATGTGAAAGCTAAAGGAGAGAATAGAATGATAGTTACCAGAATCTGGAAAAGGCATGAAGGAAGGAATAGGTGGGGAGAGATGATTGACAGGTATGGGGCACCGTGAGCGAGGAGGAACAATTTCTAATGTTCTGCGACACCGTTAGGTAGCTATAATTGAAAAAGTAATGGAATATTTGAAAACAGCTATGCAGAGAATTTTGAATGGTCTCCACGCAAAGAAACAATAGCTACTTGAGGAGAGGGCTGTGCCAATGACTGCCCTGACCATTACACATTTGTGTGTATATGTGTTGAAATACCACTCCGTACTTCAAAAATGTGTACTCTCATTATGTGTCAATCAAAAAATACACACACGCACCCAAGGCTGGCAAGGAGGCTTAGCAGGAAACAGTGCTTGCTGCTAAGCCTGGTGACCTGAGTCAGTCCCTCGGATCCACATGATAGAAGAAAAGAACTGACTCCTAAAAATTGTCCGCCAACTTCCACATGAGCACTGTGGCATGTGCTCTTCCTTACCCAGTAAATAATTTAATGCAATTTATTTTTTAAATGTAATTTAATTTTTTAATTACAGGAACAAATAAACATCTACTATATCAGAGGGTCGAGAGAACCCTCTAGGGAAAGCAAGCTTTACTAATGATGTTCCTTCTACTCTACTGGCTTTTGTGATGGTGAAGCTGCCAGTCACTGGACCCACCAACAGCCTAGAAAGCATGATCCACAGCCTTCAAACTTGAAAGAACTCCACAAAGCGAACTCCACAGGTCCCCAGGAGCAGACTTTACTGCACACCTTCCCACTATCCTGCACTCAGAGGACTTGCTCAGCTCTGAGAAGGAGCCCACCCCTCACTGCGGGAACATGGGTATTCTTCTCCCATCTGCCAGCTCCAGGCAGAACCCCGCTGCTGTCATGAGGTACGGGCGGCCTCAGCTGCCTTCCCACAAATCTGGTTCTGAAGGAAACGCGTGGTCCCGCTGAAAACACATCCATCCTATTTCGCATTTGATCTTCCTCCCACATGCTTTTCAGATTAATGCCGGCGTTTGTTTCCATCTGTTTTCGGCTCATGGCTAGAAACTCACGAGTCCGGCTCTGGCCTTCTGTGGCTCTAAGGATTCTGTCACAGGGTGCCGCTTCGGAGTATGGGGAGCATGGCGTGGCTGCGGGAGATCTGTGGCAGATCAACTCATGCCTTATTTCAAGTCAACAGACACTAGATGTGGGCCCCCTCTCTGCCAGGAATCCTCGCCTAGGAGATGCCAAGTCACGCGGCTGCTCAAATTCAGTGCAGGCTCCCATTCCTCTCCAAGTCCTTCCTGTGACCTGCAAAGCTAAAATGACCTGTGACCTCTTCTCCCACTAAGCCTCCTTTTCTTACTCTCCCATAGCTCTGCCTCGGGGCCTTTGCACTGCCTGTAGCCTATCCTTCTGCTCCATCCGCAAGGCTCTCTTCCTTAGCCCCTCAAGTCTTCGTGCAAATACTATCTTTCCCAGCTGAAAACCAGCAGTCTCTGAAGCACTGCTTAGACTCTCTTCCCAGCCTTCTCTGCTTAGACCCTCTTCTCAGCCTGCTCTGCTTGGACCCTCTTCCCAGCCTGCTCTGCTTGGACCCTCTTCCCAGCCTGCTCTACCTTTCTGGTTTGCATCACACCATCCATGTGATGCCTTGACCCAGGTCCTTAGAAAATGTTACTGGAAAAGATAGTTCCAGAGGGGCAGGCATGAAGGAGAAAAGAAACAAGGAGGGGACGGAGGCAGAGAAAACCGAAGAGAGTGGTTTCTGAATGGCTGTAGTTGAGGAACAAGTTGGCCCATCTCATAAGACATCTTCAGATAAATGGTGCCAACCCAGAACAGCGTCAGCATGCCTACAGGAGGGAGAGAAGGCTGTGTATTTTCTTGCACTCTCTCCCATCAGTCCCCATGAATAACAGAACTTTCATTCTTCCAGGTGATGAGAACATGAGTTGACACCCAGTCCCTCACCTAAGCACTCACAAGAAATCTCCATGTACAGCAAGCAAGGGACTATTGGGGTATGCCTGTGAACAAACAACAGGATGGGGGCTGCAGGAATGGCAGGGGTGTGTGAAAGAAGCACTGGTGATTCCCTGACTTCAGGGGTAGATGGAGATCCTCCTGGGAATGCTCCAGCAAGACAGACTTAAACAACCTTCCAAGAGGGTGTCCACCTCTCTCAGCTAGACTAGGAATATCTTTGATCTCTTTGTGTTCCCTGGTGCACATCAAGAGTCTAAACAGCACCTGGCACACAATAGCTTTTCAACACCCTGTTGAAGGAATGAAAGGGTCTCCATGCTGCATAAGACAGACCCTGAGCCTTTGGTGCTCAGGAAAACCCATGGAAGCAAAGGGATCTTCTTGGTATCAGTCATGGGGTGCTGTTGCAGAGGCAGGCAGGTGGCTTCAGGCATCCCCAAGAGGAGCAAGCCACTGAGCTCAGAGTGCCGGTGCTTCCGCTTCAGGTGGAGTTAGACACATCCAACCTGGTCTCTCTAAAGAAACAAGAGCACTAGTGTGGGAAGGGGACATTTGGAATCAGTGACTAATCAGCAGCCAGACCAAGGGAGTGCCCTGATGCTGATGCTTCTAATGAGTAGTCACCAAGTACTTAGTTGTGCCAGGTCACAGGCTGAGTGGTGCCATTTATTTTATTACTCCATTCTTACAATCATGTATGGAAAGGGTGGGATGGTCCTCATTCCACAGAAGAAAACTGACCTGAGTATAGAGAAGGCCAGTAGGACCCACTAAGGCATGCAAACTCAAAGCTGACTAAATCTAAGCTGATAGTCACCCCCTCTTGCACTGTGCCACTGTCTTATTTAGGGTTTCTATTACTGCCACGAAACACCATGACCAAAAAGAAAGGGTTTATTAGGCTTACAATCCAGCATGCTGTTCCTCAGTGAAGGAAGTCAGGACAGGGGCTCAAACAGGGCAGGATCCTGAGGCAAGAGCTGATGCAGAGGCCATGGAGGGATGCTGCTTACTGACTTGCTTCTTTTTCATTATACATCTTCATCAGAGTTACCACTAATATCCACACGTCAGAGTCTATACTAGAGATTTCTTTTACCAACAGAATTAATCCAAAAGTCTTCACTTTAGCCTTACTGAAGAGTCTTCAGACAAGGGCAAAAGGCAGCCACTGCCTTCACCAAAAGAACAATTTCTAGGCAACGAACTAAAATTCTTCTCCTGTGAAACCTTTTGATCCAGCTCCAGACAGTTCACCGGATCACACTCAGCACCACTGTCTTCCACACTCCTACTAGCATGGCCCATTAAGCAGTGCTTAAAGTGTTCCACTGCTTTCCTAACCCAAAGTACCAAAGTCCATATTACTCCAAACAAAATCATAGTCAGGCCTATCCCAGCAATCCCCCACTCCTGGTACCAATTTCTGTCTTAATTTGGGGTCTTATTGTTGTGAAGAAACACTATGACCATGGCGACTCTTATAAATGAAAACATTTAACTGAAGGGACTCACAGTTTCAGAGGTTCAGACCATTTTCATCATGGCAGGAATATGCTAAGGAGCAGGCAGACTTGGTGCTAGAGCTGAGAGTCCTACATCTTGACTCAGAGGCAACAGGAAGTCATCTTACAGCCACACTGTGGGGAGCTTGAACAAAAGAGACCTTAAAGCCCATCCCACAGTAATACACTTCCTTCAACAAGGCCACACCAGCAACCTCCTTCCAGTCCCCAGATCCATGAGTACTAGTCTCCCTATCTGGTCCACGATGAACCAGCCACAGTAGAGATGCCACCCGCGTAACCATGGTGGGACACTAAAGACACACAGTATTCTCTACTACTCATTTATTGCAAACCTGAGGTGGGACCAAGACTGATGTCCTGAATCCTGTGACAGAACAAGGTGACTGATGATGGCCGTCCTGATCAATCCACATCCATATTACCCAATAGAAACAAAATATAAATGACAAAGAAAATTCTGTATGTTATGTACACATGTGAAACTGTCAAATAACAAAAATATTCTTTAAAGAAAAAAGAGAATTCCACATATTCCAGAAGCCACAGTTTGAAAAACAAACATAAAGAGGTGAAATTAACATTTTATCTTTCCAAAAATCTAATACATTAAAAGTATTATTATACCACATACTCATAAAAAAAAACCTTATTTGTTTGACTTTTTTTCCTTTGAGACAGAGTCTCATGTAGCCCAGGTTGTCCAACAATGACTTTGAAATCCTGATTTTCCCACCTCCGTCTCTGAAATGCTGGGAATACAGGCATGTATTATCATACCTGATATATGTGTTGCTAGGAAATAAACCCAGGGCCTCTTGCATGCTAAGCAAGCATTCTACCAAATGAGTCATATTTCTAGAGTGTAAAAAATTTATTGAAATAACTTATGTTCTACTTCAAAGACTCCACGTACTTAGTTGCTAGATATGGCTTGTGGTTGCTGTTTTGGACAGCAAGGTGCTGATGGAGGGCATATACACCTACATACATGTACACATGTGCACACACACACATTCACATTAAAACAGCACAAACAACAGGGAGCATTGTCAAATGTCAAATCCCTGAAGCAAATCGCGCCAGTTTGAGTCTCACGCCCAGGCATCTGGGCACCACACTGTAGACAGCCTGGGATGCAGAAGCAAGTATACCTGAAATTATATCCAGAGCACAGACAAGAGAGAGGAAGCGAGTCCCTTATGGAGGGAGGAAGGGGAGGAAGACATCTGGCTTGCTGCCCTTTGAAGTTCAGCTCACCTTCTAGTATCTGGAGTTCAAGGCCAAGGAAAGAGCAGGAGGCCTTTAAGCAATTGAGGCAAGAGGGCAGAGGTCTTTGGTCAATTCCTTGGGAAATGAGTTTCATATGAGGTTCAGGAGAGAGAAGAGACTGACTGCAAACTTGTGAAGTTAACAATTTGTACGTCCGAGCAGCATCAAACCACAGGAATAGGGAGCCCTGATAGGTTGATGAAAACCTCAGCCCTAGGCTCATTTGCACCTAAATTTGTTGCTTCTCAGAAGAGACTCACACAAGCAAAGGATGGCAGGCACACTTTGTGTTTTTTCTCAGACCTTAGGGCCTAGAAACTGCTGGGGGAGAGGGGTTGTGGTCTTTCTAGGAATGGGATAAATAGAAATGGATCATAAAAAAGAAAGAAAACATTCCCAGCCCTTCTCTGTGAGTCCCCAAATGCCGTCAAAACATGCATGCAGTGATGGAGAGTGACCTCTGCCACCAGCAGAATTTCCCAGCACGTTCCCGCGAGTGCCACCTCACAGGCCCCCCAAACCGGGGTTTCAGTATATACTTGGTCTGCACCCCCTCACCCCTTTGAGTCTGCACCATCTGGGCGACACTGCCAAGCTCCACATGCAGTGTGTTGATTTGTTCTGTTTGTGAGGCAGAGGCCTGAGACACATGGAAGACACATGCAGGAAATGCATCGCAATAATCCGATGTTTATAATTCGAAAAGGAGGGCAGAGTCCGGCGTGGGACTGATCAGGTTCCAAATCTCTTCCTGGAGTCAGATTTAAAAGAGAAATGTTAAGGGAAATTCTGGGATGAGGTGGGTGAGTCCCAACAAGCCACAAGTTCCTCTTTTGTCGCTGTTCGTACAGATTTCTGGAGTATCTTGTACTCTTCTTGCATGGATGAGCCCATCCATGTGGAAGTTTACAGAACCCTGAAAGCCACCTCTTGTGATGATTAGTATCAAATTCAGAAAATATGATTTCCTACAAGGTCATTTGCAGGACATCAGCCTCCTTTTACTGTAATACCTTCGTAACGTTTTACTATTGTTGCTGAGAGCTTACGCACAGCCATCCTAGTGCTTTGTCCAGTTTCATTGATGTTAACCATGTGCCCAATCATAACCAGGCCTCCAAATTTCTCTCTGAGACAAACCACAGCTTCCACAGCTTAAATTGGGCCTGTTCCAACTCCCTGGCACACGCCCATTGGAGAAGACACTCTTGGGCCTGCGGACTCTTCAAAGTCCTCCGTCTGGGCTGGCTGCTCCCCTCCGGCTGCTCTGAGTCACAGGCCCACATTGTCTCTCACTTAGGACGTGAGGGTTTATAACTCTTGCTGGGAAGTAGATTTCCTGGGCTCCCTAGAGTTTAAACTCTATAATCACATGACTCAGGAAGAGAAGCGGGAAGCAGGAAAATAATGGAATGATCCAGAAAACTCATTGGAATGGAGACAAAGAGTCATCCCTAGGAGCATAGCACTTTACAGGTTTATCAAGACTGCAAGCAGTCACTTTACCTCCGGTCCTAGAAAGCCTTGCTTTGAGACTAAGGAGGCTGCGGGGGCTGGAAAGACACTCAGCAGTTAAAGGCACTTTATGTTCTTACAGATGATCCGGGTTCGATTCCCAGCACCCACATGCGGTCTCCCAACCATCCCTAACTCCAGTTCTAGAGGATTTGAGGCCCTCTTCTGACCTCTGCAGGCGTCAGGCACACACATAGTACACTTATAAAATGCAGGCAAAATACACATACACAGAAAATAAAATAAGTAAATCTAAAAGAGAAAAAATAATAAAGAATAAGGAAACTGAGCCCAGTTTTCAGACATGGCTCACCTGAGGCCACACACTGTTGGTAGTGGAGCCAAGAACCAGACACCCTTTAGTCAAGACACAGCCGGTCTGCCCATTTTGGATCTCTTTCAGCAGCAAATATTTCAAAAAGCAAGTTTGGCTGAATTTAGCTTTATTTACTCAAATACTAAGTGTTTAATCTCATGCCTCTTTCACCTACCCTATTTCCAAGATGGTACTTAGGCAAAATAATAAATAATAATGACTAGTATAATAAGAGAAACAATAATAATAACTCTGTGATTACAATAAGAGAAAAAATAAAATCCTATTTATTTGTTTGTTTATTTATTTATTACATAGACAGAGTCTCACTGTGTAATCCTGGCTGGCCTGAAACTCACTCTTTAGAACTATATTGTCCTCAAATTTGCAGCAATCCCCTGCCTCTGCCTTCCAAGGACTTAGACTACAAGAGAACATCCCTATCCTGTTGGAAAGAAGAAAAACATAAATTCAAGGCACTAGCAAAAATAAAGCTTTTTTTGTTTGTTTTTTTTTTGTTTTTCAAGACAGGGTTTCTCTGTAGCTTTGGGGCCTGTCCTGGAGCTAGCTCTACAAGTTTGCCAGAAAGGGATGCCAGCATAGAGAAAAGGAAGAAATGGCTGATGGCCTTGATTTGGCCCAAAACACTGGTTTTAAAGTTATCCAGTCTTGAGGAATTCCTTTCCTCATTTTCCATAGGCCAAAATTAATGAATAATTTGGAGCTTGAGACTGATTGCCTTTTCTGATCAGGCCCTCAGAGTTCTGAGACAAGCAGGTACCAGCCGCCAGCGACGGGGAGAGGAGGCTTCGTGCCTCCTGCTTCTCTCTGACTCTGATGAATTCTAAGCACACCTTGTTAAAAGTGGGCCGTAGTGACCCATTTCTTAGAAAACCCAGTCCAAACACCTACTAGGAATCTCCACTGTGAGGAAAATATACACATGACCATGTTTAAGAAATGCCTCTAGCTTTAGCAACAACAAAAAAGCTACATGTTGCTGAGGCTGAGGGGTCCTCCCTGCCAGCGGGGTGAGAGGCATAGTGAGCTTGGGAGAACTGTGGGCCCTGTTAGAATGAGCGATGTGAGCAAGCCTGGGTGTGACTCTTAAGACTTCCCTGAAAGCAAGTCACCGGGACCACCTGCTAAAAATAAAAACTCCTGAGTTCTGGGCCAAGCTGCCTGAGTCATAATTTTGCAGACAAAGGCCTGGTCAACCCTGTATTTAACCTGAGTCCCAGGTGATCCCTCTCACAAGGAGACAGTGGACACCATGAGTAAGCCCTGGGTCTCGGGTGGCTCAGCCATGGAGGGGAGAGAAGCACAGAGACACGTGGGTGAGGGTGAGGATGAGACTAAGTGAAGACAATGTCACAGGAAGAGCAGGGCCATCAAGAAGCCATCAGGAGGAGAGCTTATGGAGGGGCAGGCTCCAGGAAAGAGACCCGTGCTCCCCTCCTGCCCTAATGCAGCGGGGGATGGCAACGTGGGCAGCTAGGCAGTCCTGATGTCAAAGCATCACTTGTCCTCACCTGGAGGCCCGAGTGGCCAAATGACATCATTTGCTCAATACTCAAGCTTTTTTTTTTTTTTCAACCAAATGTTTTTATGACCAAGCCCTAGGAGACTCCAACAGAAAAATGTCCCCAAAGGCCATGGCACAAGTTGGAAGGCTCTTGCTCTAAATGAAAATTGGGTTGACATCCCAGTTTGACAAGAACCTCCCTATGAGAAAGCACTTTGGCCCACCTTTTCCCCTATAATTGAAGGACAGCAAATATCCTATATTCTTTACTGTGTGTCCAGCAATGTCTATATATTCTATATGCTTAAACACAAAGAGTTCTCATTACAACAATGTAACTAGTTCTGATACTGTTTCTGCTTGACCAATGAGAAAACTGAGGCAGAGAAAGATGGTATTACCTTTCCCCCCAAAAAAGCTGGCGGTCAAACACAGGCAGTCTGGCTCCAGAGCAGAACTCTTAGCCATTAGCCCTCCACCTTGCTAAGGGTGACAATATAGTCCGTGCAGAATGATCAGAGTATGTGTTCATGGCATCTAAGAACAGCTGTCTATTTCGGGGAGGTGAAGGATTTGCTCTAAGTACCACACCAGTGACGTGTGTGATAGAACTTGACTGTAGGCTGGGTAGAACCTTGGTAAAGCTGTTCCATACACCATGCAGAGGAAGTCAACCGGAGTCATGGTCAGCATGGTGAAGACCAGGAGAAAGGAACAGGTTCATTCCCTCACCTCAGCAGGTGTTTACTACCAGGCCCCACCCTGGCCAGGGAGACCAAGTGCTGAGAAAACAGATACCTCCCACCTTGACCATCTTACAGCGTGACAGGGGGAAGGGACTGAAAAGAAACTCAGCCAGGGAATAAAGTGTTGTCAAGAGCTCTAGACTGAAGGAAGGAAAGAACTGGAATTTATAGCTTCTAAGTCTGTTTTAGCTGAGTGACAGGAGGCCTGTGTGAGAAGGGAACTCCCCACAGGGAACAGGAAAGGCCAACACAGCTTCAGCACATTAGACAGCAAAGAATTTGGGGTGTGGGGACCAGAGCTCAGCACCAAGGGCTCGGGGGGAGTTGGGGTGTCATTCTGTGTGCAGTGGGAATATTGGCAGGTTTTAAACAAGGAAAAAACATACGATGTGTGTGTGCATGTATGTGTTTGCATGTATGTGCGTGCTCTTTGGGGAGCATCGTGAGCTCAGGCTTATGTAGGTCAAATGTCAAGCGTGGGTGTGATTCATTCTTCAGGAGCCCGCCACACTGTTTCTGTTTTGAGACAAGGTCTCTCACTGGAACCTGGAACTTGCCAGTTAGGCTAGGGTGGCTGGCTAGCAAGTCCCAAGAATCCCCCGGTGTCCACCTCCCTAGTGCTGAGGTCACAGTGGATGTGCCACTCTGGCTGGCTCTGCACACAGGTGCTGAGACTTGAACTCAGTTCCCTCTGCGTCATAGAAAGCACTTTGCTGACTGAGCTGTGTCTTTCTTGTTGATTTGAGGGTTTTTTGCTTCTGTTGTTGTTATTGTCTTGTTGTTGTTGTTTTGTGGGGTTTTGGGGGTTTTTTTTGTTTTGGTTTTTTTTTTTTTAGTATTTCTGGCAACCTGGGAAGAGAACACGTGTAGGTTGGGAAGACAAGATTCTTTTTTTGTTTGGTTTGTTTTTCAAGACAGGGTTTCTCTGTGTAGCCCTGGCTGACCTGGAACTCACTCTGATATCAGGCTGGCCTCAAATTCAGATAGCCACTTGCCCCTGCCACCTGTGTGATTGGATTAAAGACATGATGAAGGCTATGAATTCATGACTTCTATCCAGAAAGGAGTGAGCAGTGTGCAGCCAGGTGTTGGCCATGGAAGCGAAGGATGGGCATTGGTTTGGGGTGTGTTTTATAGACAGAAGAGTTGTGCATAGTGTTTCCCTCGCCAGCGTTCAGAACGAGATGCCAGCAGTAGAGTTCAGGCCACAAGTAACTGACTGACTTGTCAAGCACAAACACAAAGAGAACCATAAAGGCCTCACACTCCCACATCTGCCCCAGTGGGAAGGACAGATAGACACAAAGAGATGCTCTGTCTTCCTGGAAGTGGCGGTTTCATATCGCCATCCAGGTGTGCCAACTCTGAACGCTGAGAGGCAGAGCCAGGTGGTCTTGGGTGTTTCTTCATGAACCGGAACCGAGGGCAGTGCTCCAAACAAGAACAATGCCTGTTCTGTGGAGAGCTGAGCGTGCTCCCCACACCCAGATGGGGCACTCACGGGCAAACAGCCTCAGTGACTGGGAAGTGTGACCTCCTAAGACCCTGAGTCACAAACAAGCTCACAGAGTAGGGAAGAAGAGGTGGCCAACGGGCAGCACAGTAGGACCATTAGCGTGAGGGAGAGCACACCCAGGCCTGGAGGGAAGGCAGGAATGTCAGGTAGGGATGTGTCCACTGCTGGGAACTCTCAGGCAGGAAGTCTGTTGGAAATGAAGTTAAAGAGAAGATGAACCTAAGAATTCTTAGTACCATCAGGAGACCTATGCTTTTCAATTAAACCAATAGTCTAGTAACCGACTACGTTAGCTTCCAAATCTTACCCCTTAGTTGATTAGTTTGTGGCTATTGACAAAATATTCTAGACCAGGACTCTTTATCAAACTTTAACAGGCACCTGAGTGGCCCAGAATACCTGGTTCAAATGCAGATTCCAGTTGGGTACATCAGGAGGTGCCTGACCTGCCTGCTTACTCGTGCCCTGGGAATGCTGATTCTGCTCCTGGTCTTAGAACTACTCTCGGGGTAGGAAGAAGGTGCACTCATCGCTGTGTGTTTCTGTCACCAAACTCCTAACAAAAACAGCTTACCAAGGGAGAGGTTTGTCTAGGGTTGCAGGGTAAGAGAGATTTCACTCAGTCATAGTGGGAAGGCACGGCAGTGGGAGGAGTGGAGGGAGCCAGGAACAGCAGTTCCCAGAGCCCAGGACAGAGGCAGGGAAGGGAATTCCAGACACCACTGGCTTTCTCCTTTCCCACTTTTTATTTAGCTTCTTGGCCCCTGGGGTGGAGTCCCCTAGATTTAGGGTGCATGCTTCCCCCTTAGTTCCATCATCGGCAAACACCCCAGTTGACAACCCCAGGGACTGTCTCAATCTCCTAGGTGACTGTAAATCCACTCCCGCGGATGAGGAGGAGGAGCCACCACGGAAGGCTTCGGTCCTGGTAGACGTCCCTTTGCCATGCCTTTTCTCAGTCTACTTTGACTGAACAAAATGACTCCATTCACCACTCAAAGCAAAGGGTAAAAGTCACTGAAAGAGAAGAGGAACATTCAGCTGAGTGAGGTTTAACGTTGCCTTTCAAGAAGAGCAGTGTGGCTGGGGACCAAGAGAGACGTGGACTTAACCCAGCATCCAAGGCCTGTGTTCTGCCAGGCCACATAGTACCCTGGAGTTGCACACAATGCCCCCACTTCATCTTCACTACGACCCTGAAGTAGGAAGGGCTCTGCCTGACAGAGAAAGAAAACTAGACTAGGAAAAGTTGGGCAGATTCCCTGATTCACATGGCCATCAAAAAGTGGAGTTTGGATTCCAGCTTGGTCTCTCCGGATCTGGAGTTCCTACCGCATCCTCTCGCATCATATGACATGCGTGCGTGGTGAGACATACTGACAGCTAGCTACAGGCATTCGGGGGTGAGAAGGTGGTGGGTGACCCCAATGTAGCCCCACCCACTGAAGAAATATGGCCCAACTGGACTGAACTTGGCTGGCTTACTAGAAAATAGCAGCATTGGAGACTTCATGCCGAAAACATAATTTTTACTACTGCAGGAAAAAAAAGAGACAGGTTTCCTTATCCGTGCCTAAGTTCTCCTTTTATGGACTGTAATTCCACAGTCCACAAAGCCACATGCCCAGCCAAGAGATGCTGGCATCTCTGGCTCATGACTACAGATGCTAGTAGACATTTGGTCTGCAACCCCCTGGGAGCAGTCTTTTGGTCCACGCCTGTCTCAATCCGAAGACAGTGGAGTTCAGCCTGGACATCCTAGTGGGAATGCGCTCTTACCGTGCCCTGGGGGCAGGAACCTCACAGTGAGGTTTCTTCTATGACGGCTATCTCTTCATCAGAGTGCTTGCCTCTGTCCTGACCACCCACTTACCCACATAGACGGTTTCCCTCCCAGCTTCAGCCCACTGCTGCCTGGGTTGACCACTAATTTGGAGCCCTGGTGGGATGGTGGCACATCTGGGTTTCAGAAACAACTCTACATTCTCTCTGGCTCTGACTCATTGCTGCTCAGCTGAAGCTTTTGCTTACAAAAGTCATCGAGTCTTGTCCCAAATGCCACTCCCTGCTCTGCCACAGAAAGGGCGCCACCTGAGGCTCCAGGGTGCCCAGAAGACAGCCACATGTTCCATTCCGTATTTGGAACACAAAGAAAACCAAGGCAGTCTGTCATTAGAGGCCAGGATACCTGGAAGTCAGGCCCTCCCAGAGACCCATCAACAGGCTTTAGTCATCTTGTCTGTTTACTCCTCCTACAGCCTGCTTTCTCCTTCCTGTCCTGGGCACAGGAGCATGAAGCCCACCAGTTAGAGAAAGGGGCCTATCAAGACTGCAGAGAAGTGTTTCCCCCAAAACCCATCCCAGCTTCATCTCTAGGCCTGTTACCTGCTTCCCCAATCCCGTTCATTTAGTTCCAAGGCAGAAGTCACACCAGGCCACAGAGGCAAAGGACAGTTTGTCAGTAGATATCCCCACATTCCCATCCACCCAAGGACAAGGACATGCCCTTGGGTATCAACGGTACGTTTTGTCCTTGAGGAGTTAGAGAGAGACCTGGATGCATCACCACTTCTTTTTTGAAGTGTTATGGAGACTTCTGGGGTCCCCTCTCTTTCCACCAACTGCTGACTATAGTCCACCCAAGGACACTTGAATACAAATTGAGCCCTTGCCATCATGAGAGGAGCTGGGTTTTAGGGGCGATTTGTTTAAAAGCCACATCGTAAATCAGCTGTCAGTGTTTCTTTCTTCCAGGCCTGGCAAGCTCACCTTTACACTGAATTAATTGCATCTGAAACTTGACCCCACAACCCCCCAGCCTGCAGGAAGCCTGTGCACGAGGCCTCGCAGCCGCAGCAGCGAGAGCTTAAATCGTTCCACATTTTTAATAAATGAGCCAGGAACCCACGGGGCAACTCCCATTGACCCCATGCCCGACAGATTGATCAAATGAAGAGGCTTGAGTCGGATAGGCCATGAGCAGATTCAAGAGAACAGTTCCGGACACTGGCAGGCCCATGTCTGAACAAAACTGGCCCACACTCTTAACTGCAGCCAGAGTGTGTCTCAGCCTGCAGAAAAGCCCAGAAATGCTAACTGCCGGTAAAGCTCAGCTGAGGACGGTGGGGGGCCAGGGTAAAGGGAAGCGAGGGGAGGAAGGGAGGGCATGCAGGTCCACCTGCCAGAGATGGAGGGGCCTATGTGTTCTGCAAAGAGCCAGGTCTCTGGGACTTCTGCCAGCTTCTTGCTTCTCTGATGCTAAAAAAAGAAATTTGATTGAAAAAAAGAAAAGGGTTTGGAGTTTACTGTGATGGGGCCTACGAGCTCATGCTGTAAGTCAGCCTGGGTGAGGAGTGCCAGGTCCTGTGGTGACCACCGGGGACAGGCTTTGCTTGGAGATCTGCTCCCTCCGAGGGAGCTAGCACTTCTTGGCAAGAAACAAACATGAAAATCGATTTGATTTTTTTTCACTGTGATGACTAACTAGAGGCTGGTGCTAGAATTGGGAATTGGCCCCTTCCCCCAGCCACAATCTAGCCGGAGAGATGATACAGCAGCAGAGGGGGTAACAAGAACTAAGAGAAGGGCCCCAGAAGTCACATGAGGACCACCCAGACTCACATGTTTAGGAATGTTTTCTCCACAGAGGGTCAAGGATGCAGGGGACAAGAGTCACCCGCAATATTGTCAGAAGAGGGTTGGAGATGGGTACGCTCTTGGAGGTAAGAGAAAGTGCAGTGCCCTTGGGAGCTAGAATGAAGTTACAGGGCACCACACAGGACCAGCAGGGGAGCAGATGAAGATGGACAGCCTCAGACACACACACACACACACACACACGCACGCACGCACGCACGCACGCACGCACGCACAAAATGCTGGGCCGCACAGAGAAGCGGGGGGAAGGACTTTGCTGAGTATGGCTGGGGGAGGCTTTGCCATGAGCAGTCTGCTAGAGGATAGCTAGGTTTGCTCCAAAAGTAAGACAACTGCTTCGGGGAGCAGGGGGAGCAGAATGTGCAAAGACAGTGGATCTTTGAAGAGTAACTTTACACTCTCTCTCCAGTCCCAGGTGAGACCCGAGGCAAGCAACACGTGCTACACCGGGCTCTGCGAGAGCTCAATGAGGTTCAAACTATGAAGGCTTAAGCTCCAAGAAAGGTGGAGGGAACACGCGTGTAGTCCAGGGTCCTTCAACCAGGGACCCTCCTGCTGAGAACAGCCTGTATCCCTAGGCACGTCAGCTGCAAGCACATTGGGGGAATAAGGAAAACAATCAGTTTCTGGGGAGGCTCTCATGAGCAGTCGTAGCCTTGCTGATATAATGGATTGAAATGCCATCGGAACAAGGATTCTCAGAAGTCACGCCAGTTCGATAAGCACAATTTGGTGTGTGATATTCCAGAAACAGTAAGCACTGCAGAGATGTCCCATTTACCTTCCTTTCACTCCCAAAGAAGGGCAAGTGTTTCCTGTTATTTTACAGATGAGAAAATGACAATCAGCTACCTTGCCCAAGGCTCAGGATCATTACTAAGTGACAGCCGGGAAGGCCTAAGACTTTCTGGGACGTATTTCCCCTTCAACGCCACCTCTTCCCCTGGATAGTCAGACACACACACACTGTCAATTGAGGAAAAGAACGTAGACCATTATTTCAAAATGTGCATCCACCATTGCTGTACAATTTATCTGATGTTAAAACCCCTTTACTTTCTGAGCAATACCTGGCAGACAGACTTCATTTTACTAAAGATAGAATCACCTCCTGCTTGATGCCTGCAAAACCCCTTCAAACATCTTTTGTAAGCCAATGCCCAATGTCTCAGTTAGGGCTTTTATTGTTGTGATAAAATCTGTGACCAAAAGCAACCTGGGGGTGGGAGTTGAAAGAAACCCTTTCCTCCATCATCCAGGAAGTCAGGGCAAGAACTCAAGATGGAAAGCCGGAGGCAGGAGCTGAAGCTGAGGCTGTGAAGGAGTGCTGTCTACTGGCTTGTTCACTGTGGGTTGTTCAGCCTGTTTTCTTATAGTCACTATAGTTCATGCCCACCTCACACTCCCACACTTTCTGTAATCCTGATGCAGAGTAGTACATCTGGAAGGTGCCAGAGAAATAGGCTCAGAAAGAGACCCAGGTCCACGTTCCCAACCAACCACATTCCAGGCAAGTGCCAGGAGCTCTCACTTCCTGTGGTCTTGGTGTCTGAGACCCTTCCAACTCTAAAGCCTGCGTGATGATTTGGGGCTCTTCTTCCACACCCTGATAGAGAGGCAGGACCCACCTGAGAGAGCAGTCCAGGACACCAAAACCATGAAAGGATATTACTCAAGTTACAAGCTGATGATAGATCCTGTCCCTATCAGAACTGGGACCAAGATCACAGGACAACTAGTGCAAGCTCCAAGCACCAGGGTCCCAGACAGAAGGCCCTCCATTATTGTCGTATGCACATCCTCATACCTTCATCCTCCTCCATCCCTCTGCTATCAACCTTTGCCCATCGAACTTACAAAAAAAGATGAAAAATAGAAACACCTTGATTCCTGTATCAAGGACCATGCTCCTGAGAAATTACCTTGGGTTAAGGACTAGATATTCAAGCCAGAGAAAGAGATAGGTTCTAAAGTGAGGCAAGACTGTCTTGTACATGCTGTGTGTTATACAGCATATAATAGGTCAATTTTGTTTCCTGCCTTGTAAACTAAGGATGCTGATAAATGGCTGTCTTCTCAAGTCACTGTGATCACCAAATTACATACATAGAAATAAGGCCTAACAAATGAGGTGCCGGTTGTTCCATGGATAATGTTGAGGAGCATAGGGATAAGGCTAGTTACCCCTGTGTACACGGAACCATACAGACTTTCAGTGAAGTGTAAGAAATGTCTCAAGGAAGAGGATTTGTGTTTAGTTTGCTTTCTATTGCTGTGATAAAACACGATGACCAGCTCAGGGTTACACTCCACCATGAAAAGAAGTCAGGACAGGAACCTAGAGGCAGGAACTGAACCAGAAACCATGGAGGAGTGAGGCTCACTGGCTTGCTCCTCTTGACTTGCTCCGTTTGCTTACTTTATACACCCCAGGACCACCTGCCCAGAGTAGCACCACCCACAGTTGGAGGATGAATTCTAATTGGTCTTAATAATAAAAACCTGGAGTCAGACACGGGGTAAATACTGAAAGATCAGAGAAGTAAAGGAGCCAGCCACTAAAGAGACCTTTTACCGCTTGCGAATCCTCAGACGCCTGTCCTCCAACCACAGGACGTGTCCAGAAAGGAACTGTGGAATCTCCACATGAATCAGAGGGTTTATGTGTGCCCCCCCTGTTGAGTCACTGTCAACCCAGTGGGTCTGGCCTCATGTTATGTGTGTGTGTTGGCGTATGTTTCTATCTGTGACCACACACTCAGCAGGCACTGCCAGCCAGCATGACTCAAAGAGTTCTCACGTTTTACTCAGCCATGTCACCGTTAAGTCTTGTCAGGGATTCCCTATGCTTGCCTGCCTCCAGAAAATAAGGTTTTCCACAAACGGAAAGCAGGACCTGTCTGCTGGGTTGCAATGCAGGAAACCACCCCCGAGCTAGACAGGAATGTGCTCATCTCTACTCAAAATCCATCCAGTGCCTCTTCTTCCTTCTGCTGCCTCCAGCTTCTGTATCAGTTCCTAGAACGTAGAAAGAAATCATAGCTTCATCTCTAGATGTTTCTGTCTATTAGAGAAACTCTCGGGGTTCCCAAAGGTTCCCTGGCTCCCCTCATCCGCTCTCCTGAAAATTTATTCATATTCTTTACCTCCGGTGTCATTCCTCACAATAAAACCAAATTAACATCCTCGAGGGTTGCTCATTGTCCAAAACGTTCAATCTCATGCCAAATACCATCCTCAGTACCCCCAAAACTTATGTCTCTAATAATGTTCAGTTTGTTGCCACACACAACATGAGAGGGACGAGTCCCAGGAGACCCAACCGGTAAAATGTGACTCTGGTCACAGCTGAGCAGTCCATGGATGAGACCCACCTGTGACTGTCTGGACCGTCTGCCTGGGACGTTATCAATAGAGACTCGCTCGAGAATGCCAGTCTTAGCATAAGCCCGTGCCTTCCACAAGTAAAACTGAAAGCTGAGGCGAAATGGGAATCACTTCCCCATAACATAACCAGGAAAGCTCAGAAAACAGGTCCATGGTGAAGGGAGAATGAAACTGACCTGAGAAGTGGGGCTGAGAGAAAAAGAGTCACCCCTGAGCCCGGAGGCTTAGAACCCAAAAGATGCTTTCCCCAGGGGTTAGCACACACGTGAGGGCAGTGAGTAAATGGTTAAATGTCCATTTACAATGTAACAAAAAATGGGACTAAAAATATTTGAGTCTCAGAGTACACTCAATCATACACTGCTGTAGAAATGAATTTTCTTGTACTAACAGTTCATAAAATGCCCCCAGATCTTCATATTTACAGTTAGCATGAGTGTCCGGGTCTCCCGGTAGCCGTCTTCTGCATTTCCAGAGTGTTTCAGCATCTTTTCTCATCTATGTTTGACATCATTCTTAAGCCCATCACAGGAAATGTTACCTCACACCACAGAGAGAAGTGAGGGAGAGACAAAGTGGGGAGAGCGGAAGGGGGAGCTCGGAGGGACTTATAACTTCCAACACATTACACTTCTTCTGGGAAGTTCTTATTCATGGGTGAAAATCCTCAGAGGTCTTGTTTACAATGGCATCCATCATTGCAACAGGAAGTCGTATCTCCAGTGATAACTACTGTTGGGTTTTCTTCTACGATCTGTCTAAAGATCTCAAGAGCCCCTCAAATGGACATTGGTTGAGTTTGTGTCCGTCTGGGCCTTACAAATACCCCTATGCTATCATTCGAATCTACTACTGGAGTTTGCTTTAACCAGGGAATTTCCCAGTGGCCTTGAACATAAGGTTGCTTCCTTGGAGTCCTTTGGCTAAAGCCTTACATTTGGGCACAGCCATTCCAGTATCTCATTTAAACTGTTCATTTACCACTTGAGGCATGTAATGTTTTTATCCTACAGATGGTATAATCAAGACTCCCAGGAGATAAGCTTGCCTCAGGCCATGTGGTGTGTAAGGAAGACAGCCAAATTGTTTATATCTTCTCGATGGGAGCGGCTCCATCTTTACGTGGGGAAGAGAGAAACATGTAGCTGCTTTCTTACGTGTGACAACAAATCTCACTAATTGCCTTTGAGGAAAGCTGAACTATGGAAACCCATTTTACCGAGCGCCAGCCACCATGGGCCAGGATCTGGGCTTCACTTTAAAATGTTTAAAATCAAGTAGCTGTGACCCAAAGAGGAAAAACAAGCTTAACATAACAAAGAAACCGAATGCCTAGACCAGGACGGAGACAGAGGTAGAAGATGGAAAGAGAGCTGAAGGCCAGTCTCAGGTCACAGCTCTGCCACTGTGGGCAATAGTACAAAGCAAGTATCAGCAGCCACACCAGCGTAGCAATGGGGTGTAAGTCTACCCCAAAGCCTTTACAGGAATCCATTTGTTTCTTTAGTTGGAATTTTATTTTATTATTACTTATTTGTGTGCACACGTGTGCACACATACACACACACACACAAGTGCAGGTGCCCTTGGAGACCGGAGGCGTCAGATTCTAGGAGCTAGAGCCATGGGACGTTTTGAGCCACCCAGCATGAGTGCTAGGAACTGAACTCAGGTCCTCTGCAAGAGCAGGGCCTGCTCTTCACCACTGAGCCATCTCTCCAGCCTCCTTTACTTGGAATTTAGATGTAATAACCAGTCGCCTCAGGACATGAGTGACTCCCTTCACATCAGCTCCAGGCTATGGTGGGGGTGGGGCTAAAGAGCCCTAGAAGAATCCATGCATGAGCTGTGTGTATGTCTCCCTCTGATTCGCCTAAGGAGTTCTAGAAGAATCCATGTGTGAGCTGTGTGTGTGTCTCCCTCTGATTCGCCTAAGGAGTTCTAGAAGAATCCATGTGTGAGCTGTGTGTGTCTCTCCCTCTTTTTCCAGATGTGGAACCCTAGAAGGAAAGGCAGGTGGGGTGGGGGCCAAGGAGACAAAGAATTTGAAAATTGGCCTCTTCTGAGAGCACTTTCAGGAAGATGAGGACCGCACTTGCTGAGCACCTGCTGCGATGAGCCAGCACTCCACAGACACCATCTCCTGAAGTCCTTACTAAAGGAAGGTGCAGCCACCACCACCCTTCCTCCACAGGGGACGAAGCCATGGTTCCGGGTTCCATTTGATGGTGAAGCCATCAAATCAGGACCTTGGCCTCTTAATCCCCAATTATACTGCTGGCATGGCCGCATTGGAACTGCCCACACCCATTCTCCAACCTGAACTCTAGGTCAGCCCCTGGTGGGGGGGGGGGCAGGAGTCACTGAGATTTGCGACAAGGAGAAAGTATGCCACCCTCCCAAATTAAAAAGCCTGCGGCTCAGACCAAGCCACATCCCTGGCATGCTTTGCTCAGACAGCCTGTGGTCAGGCACAGAGCCAGGCAGCCTCCACTAACCAGAACTGGAACTCTGGAGCTATAAGGAAGAACTGCACAGAAAGAAGGAGAAAGAAGGCTCCCAGTCAGGCAGCTCTTCCAAAAACCCTGGCCTGGGTACAAAAGGGTTAATTGAAGTTGTGCTTCAAACTCCAGAAACCAAAGGGCCAGGTCCCTCCATTCTGTCACTCTTATGGCCCGAGTGAGGGGAGCAGAAGGAGGCCTCTGCCATGAAGCACTTTGTTTGGATCCCTTTGAAGTATCCACTGCCCCAGTCTAGACCCTGTGAAGACTAAAGGAAACCTCACTTTGGTGGGCAGAACCCCTAGTCCCATGCAGAGCCTCACTGCACTTGAGGGTATGGCAGCCAAGAATGCTTCCATAGCTGGACTCTGCTGCCTGATTCCGTCTGGAATGTACAGCCCTTGTCCCTTTCATCTTAAATATGGTTGCTTGCAGGGGCCCTGGTCCCATATTTTCAGCTCCTTCCTTCATTCTGTATATTCTGTCTGCATCCCAAGTTCCTGGTTCAGAACTCCATCCTCGTTCCTCTCTTCCCAACCACTCCTGAAGGTGTCCCTTCACTCCGGACCACCAACATCTCCCTCCCCCCGCCCGCTCTGCAACACGCAGACACACACACACACACACACACACACACTCACCAGCAGGCACCTGACCACCCATGACCATCCTCCAGTGAAGAGATGCCTGCTCCTCCTCTTCTCAGGTCTTCCAGCCAGTATTTCCTACACCCCCCAAACAAAGATCCAGTTGCTTCGAAACCGGAATCTGGCATCTTGGCTGGGGTTTCTTCTGTTTGTTTGGTTTTTGCTTTGCATCCAGATGTTGGTGTCATGGAGCCCATACTTGGAAGTCCTGCAGTCCCAGCTAGGAGCTGTGTTTTCCATTTCTGTTTGGAATAAATCATCCCAACCAGGAGATGTGAGCCATGCTTGCCCTTCGTGAACTAGATACTTGCCTGCGCTGCATCCACAGCCACAGCCTTGAGGCTCAACCTGTTCCATGGTATTTAGCCATGGGTATGCCATTGTCTTTTAAAAAGGTTTCTACAAAAAAAAATAACAAGTGAGAGCAACATGCTAGCGTCTGCTCTTCTGGGCTTCGTGGTGGCCCCAAAGCAATCAGGTTATAATCTCTAGAATCTAGGGATGCCACCTCATTTGGGGAAAAACATCAGGATATAGAGAAATGGTTCTGTCTGTAAAGAGCTCACAAGTATGAGAACCTAAGTTTGGCTTCCCAGCACACATGTAAAAAGCCAGATGCTATGGGGCTCCTCTGTGATTCTAGCACTGTGAGGGCAGAGGCAGGGTGAATTTGGGATGCTGAGCTGCCAGTGGCCCCAGAAGGACTTGAAACCTGCTTTGGTTCAGCCACTCTTCCCCCTAGGAGAGACACAATCATAAGTTAAGCATCAGGTGGGAAAACAGTATAGGACACTATCGCAGCCCAGCTGAGCTTGGACCTGAAACTCCACCGTAGAAATTCCTGCTAGGTGTGATCATGTGGCCAAAGGCCTAAGGGTCTCATCACCTTCTGGCCAGTTATAGAAGACCTTAGAGATGAGGAGAGCCCCACAAACTTGTGAGTGTTAGCAAGCACAACAAGTGTCCTCAAGTCTGTCCCAGGGTAAATGTGGTTCCGTGTTCAGAACTGTGACTAACTTGATCAAAAATAGCCCTTGCTGGCCAGGTGTAAGAAGTATGAATGGGGAGAGCTCATCCTTGTCTAATAAAGAGGAACAAATTGGGAACCAGAGTCTTCTCAAGACTGCTGACTGCAGCCTCTGCTTGGGCGCATCGGTGATGGGAGCACATCCCATATCCTGGCCATTTCTGCTTCCCGCTGTCGCCTCCACCATGGTAAAGTTATCTACTGATGGCAGGCCTTGTGCCAACCACTGTGGACAGTGTGCTCAGAGGGCAGACAGAACCTGGGGGAGTGAAACACACCTGAAGCTCAGCACCTGCCACCATCCAGAATGTGACAGCCACCCTCCTCTCCCAGTACTGTGCTGTCTGGAAACACAAGAACTAGGATTTCCACAAGATCCATGTCAAGGGTTTGAAAAATAGGTAACGTCCTTGAAAGTGATTTTTAAAAATTTGACACACAAAACATTTTAATGTGATTATAACCAATTTGATCTGAAGATAAGGAAATTGTATTGCTAAGGCCCAAACCTGCTGGTCTCTTAACTGCCTGGGCTTAAACCCTGAGCAACTGCATGAGGTCAAGAGAAACCAACTGATGCTGCCAGCAGCACTTTCTATTTCTCGTGTGTTTCTTGTTTAGCCACTTGACCCATGAGGAAAAACAGAAAGAGGACCCTCACAGAAACCCAAGTCTTTGACTAAAAAGTCATATGTCTCCACATGGGCAAGAAATAGAAAAGGGGAGAAAGTACAGCATGTGCCCAGTCACCCCAATGTTTTTAAGTATGCAAGCATTTGGTGTTCTGTACTGACAGGCTATGTGAGCAATGTTTAAAGGAAAGAGTCCCCTTTAATTTGACAGCCATAGCCGCGGGCAAAGACTAAAGCGAAACGGAAATCAAAACAACTATTCCAAAATGTTGAAATTTGGGGATTGACTCTAATTGTTGAATGCTACTGAAAACACATCAATTTTAGCTAATTCCATGGGAAGTGACCCAGAGCCTTCCCGTCAGGGCACTGTGGTTACCTGGGTGGTACACTTTCAGAACCGCTGGTCTCTGCTGGCCTCCTCCTTCAGCCTCAGCTCATCACTAACACTCAAGGAGCTTCCGCTGGACTGACGCCTGGGCCGCAGGAGAGGAAGGTCAGCCATTGTTCAGAATGGAAAAGCGCCTCCCAGCGAGAAACAATAATAGGGGAGGAGAAGAGAAAGAAGAGGGAATGGCAGAGATAAAAGCAGAGCAGGAACTTGTAATTTGAAGAGGAAAGGGCTAGCAGGCCACTTCAGAGGTTTAGCTGAACTGAGTGAACTGAAGACAAAGCCAGTAAAATGTCCCCATTACCCTCAGCCTTAACCAGGTTATTTATGTCCCTAAGAACCCCACAGCCCAAGGATTTGCAGACTTTCAAGCATTCCCTCATTCATCCAGAGGTTCCTGATGGGCTGAACAGGGCTTTGGGCTTAGTTCTAGGATGTTTAGAGGCTTAGATGAGAATAATGGAACTTGATAGGGTGTATGTTTAAAGACAGATTTTTCATTTTAAAATATTTTTATTTGTTTTTGTTTTTTTGAGGCAGGGTCTCACTATGTAGCTCTGGCTGTCCTGGAACTCACTAGACCAGGCTGGCTTCCAACTCACAGAGAATCACATGGCGCTGCTTCCCAAGGTTGGGACTAAAGGCATGTGCCACCACACCCAGCTTCATTTTTACAATATTTTTAATTGGCAGCAAAGATGAATACATAGAGCTAGAAGATGCCTCACATCCAAGACACCTGTTTTTAGCATCTTACAGAGTACATTTTCCATTAATGGACTGATAATTGATTAGTTGGTATTAACTAAAGTCTTTACTGTCTTTGTATTTCTCTAGGATTTTTTTAGCTTCATATCTTGCTCTCTGTTCCAACATGCCCTACCACATCTGGTTGTCACATCTTTTCTTAGGTTCCTTTTGGCTGAGACAGGTGATAGTGATGAGACTTCTTAAAGCACTTTTTGAGCTAGAGACATAGCTCAGTCGGTAGCCAACCAAGCACACACAAAGCTATAGGTTCGATCCCCAGCACCCCATAAAACAGTGAGTGGCAGCGAATGCCTATAAGCCCAGCTCTCAGGAGGGGGAGTTCAAGGTCACCCTTGGCTACATAGTGAGTTAGAGGCCAGTGTCAGCAACCCAAGACACTGTTTCAAAAAAAAAGTAAGTAAAACAAATTTGTTTGTTTGTTTTTTCTTACATTATCTGGCCATTCTCTGTCTCCAAATAAAACATTATACTGATCTCCAGGACTTCTTAGTGGTTCTCACGCATGTTCTATCCAAATACAGAATGTATAGCACAACATGAGAAATGGTCAAAGTGAAGGACAGAAATCAATGGTGGAGTAGAACTAAACAGAGATGCCTGAGGACTAAGGGCACCAGAGTGTGACCGAGACCAAAGGGAGAGGAGTGGGCCAGCTTGGTAACTTGTATACTGGATTCTTAGGGAGTGGACACTTGATCAGAAGGCAGAAGGCACTGGTCTCTTTTCCTCTGGAGAAGCAGAGTGGTCAAATAGAAGGAGAAAAAGATGTTGTAAGAAGCATGCAACATTTCAGGCAAAGGCTTTGGTGTGGGGAGAAGATGGTCAGCCTCTAAAGCTTCTGATTATTTACCTCCCGATAGCCACCTGGAATCAATACCTTTGGATGTGAGGCGGGTCTTCTAACGGACTTCTCTGTCTCTCTGCCTTTCTCTCCCACCCCTTCCGTTTTACTCCCTTCCCCCTCAGTTTACTAACTCAGATGAAGCAAGGGGCCACGCCATGCATTACCATACGGAAAGGCTCACATGACAGGGAACTGTAGGTCACCCAGCCAGCCATCAGTGAGGCATTAAGGCTCTCAGACCGACAATCTACAACCTTTAAAGGAACCACAACCCTCTAAAAGTCACGTGACTGCAAGCAACCCCATTCCTGACACCGCCTCTCCTGTTGCTGCTGTACTGAGAACCATATGGGACTCCGTAGTAGAGGATTGGTAGAGCCACAGTACACAGCCCGGCTTTAGCAGCCTGAGCCTTTGTTATGCAGCAATACCTAGCTAGCACAGGGCAGTCCCTTATGATGAGAATGGCTAGGCTTTTTTTTTCCCCCTAGATTGTGCAGAACCTGGAAACCAGATCCACAGTTTGCATTAGCCATGTCTGAGTCAGCCCTGATAGGACAGCATTCTTTGAGAGAGACTGAAGGTCTTATATCCTGAAGTAGCCTAAATGTTGCTGATGCATTTTCTGGAAGAAAGGCTGCAGGCACTGAGAGGAGAGCACCAGAGATGTGATTCAGGAGCATGGCCTTGATGTCCTGAAGCCGGCAGAAGGAAGAACTAACAACCATCCGTAGGTTTGTCTCAACACTCTGAGTTCTTTCTCTGAGCCGAGAGAAAACACAGAGGATTTTTTTGCTTTGTTTTATTGTTGTTGCTTGTTTGTTTGTTTTGTTGTGTTGTTTTATTTTGTTTTGTTTTAAGAAAGAAGGAAAAGTGTCAATGTTTGATGAAAGACCGACATGAGCCATTTTTGAAGTCTGAGGAAATGGAACTGTTAACAGTTTGAGGATTCAGGATGCAAAAAGTATTTAGAACAAATAGACCTCGCGAGAAATCTCTGGCAAGTCAGAAATAAATTTCAAAATTATTTTGGAGGTCATCAGAGACAGGGAACCCAAGGAAGACTCATGAGCATACTCTGGAAGACAGAGAAGGAGCTCTCCCCACTCTCCCCACTGCATTGGCCCCTTCAAGGGAGAAGGGAAGAATGTTGATGATGCAGGGCAATTCCCAAGGGAAACGTGAGCTTCTGGTGTGGTAGCAAGGCCAAGAGAGGCTTTGGGGATGGCTAAGGGGAGTCTACCTCTACAGAACAAGGGTTCTGCTATGCTTAGTGGGAAACTCCAGAGGGAAGCAAAGATGTCATGGGTGGGGATGAGGCGGGACTCAACCATAGGGAAGTCAGAGACACTCATCAGTAACAGAGTAGAGGAGGCTGGGGTTCAGGGTGAGCCAGTGGTTCCTGATAGGTATTGGAGAGCAGGTAAGCCCTGGAAATCCAGTTATGCTTCAGCCACTTCCGCTTCCGTAACAGCCACTCCTCTGAGAGCACAGAGGCGGAAGCACGGCCTCCTGCAAGGCTGTCTCCAAGAGGCTGCAGGTTTTAGGAGAGCATTGGTGTGCATCCACACAAAAGAAGTTTAAAGTCCAATGGGTAAAGGTGCCACCTGCGCTGCCTCGTTTATGTCACCTTGACACAAGCTAGAGACACTTGGGAAAAGGGAGCATCAATTGAGAGAACTCCCTTGCCAGACTGACCTTTGGGAAAGCCTGTGGTGGTTGATGTAGGAGGGCACAGCGCCACCCCTGGGCTGGTGGTCAAAGGGAGCAAGCTGGGAGGAGCAAGGCAGCAGGCAGCACTCCTCCAGCACCTCTGCATCAGTTCCTGCTTCAGGTTCCTGCCCTGTGTGAGTTCCCGCCCTGACTTCCCTCAGAGACGACCTGTGCTTTGGAAAGGTAAGTGAAATAAACCCTTTCCTCTCCAAGTTGTCTTCTGTCTTGGAGCTTCATTACAGCCACAGAACCAAAGTTAGACACGGCTCCAGTCTGGGGACCTGAGTTTAATCCCCAGAATCCACATGGTGAAAAGAGAACCGAATAACCTACACACACACATAGACACACACACACACACAAATGAAAAATAAATATAGTCCTACATTTATCCTTTAAAACATGTCCACTCAGTAATTTACTACGTGGCTAATTGACATAAAGGAAAGATCCTTGGATAAAGACTTGGGAGAAAGGGGTTTTGGTCCCAGCTCCATTCCTGACAAGGTAAGTGACCTTAAACTAACTTCTCTCACTCCATATGTCAAATGAGGGGTTAAGCCAGATCCCCTCACATTTCTGCAGCACCAACACTGCAAATGTCTGCAGACAGAGAACGCCAAGCCATCTCTGAAGACTATGCAGTTCAGTTTTCAGTTATTCCAGTTTTCAAAAGAAGGAACACATTCCAAACTTTATCTGTAACCTTCTGGAGGCTTCCTATCCATTGATAGGATTCCCTGTGGGAAGTGTTTTGAAATAGTGGTCATTACTATGATATGAAATTCTGGAGAGTAATCTGCAAGATAGGCTGAAATTTTTTTGAGTGATTTTTCCCAAATGTGAGAACTCTTCATCCAACTGGACATGGGGCAAATTCTTTTCTGAAGCATCTTGTTTGTATTCTCAAAGCTGGGCTTAGAGGGAGAAAGAGTTGAGGCCAGATAGCTTGCCACTTACTCATAGAGCTGTTAGGGAAGAAAGACTGACAGCCACTAGTGAATCATGTCTAAGTCATTTCATGTCTAAGTTTCAAATTATCTGCAAGTATTACCCCATACGCATCCTTGCAACCTCACCACCAGCACCATGAGAAAGCACAGCACTTCAGGGACAGCCATGAAGTGAAAGTGGGCCTCTCTCCTGGCCTCCAGCATCCCTGAAGATACTTTCTCCCTTTCTCCTCTCTCTTCACCTCCCCATCTCTCTCCATCTCTACCCATCTCTCTCCTGTACTCTAATTCCCACATGGGAACCCAAGGCCAGTTAATCCTACCTTATACTGTGTCAACAACTCCACAAAGCTTACAAAAGTGTCTCAACTCAGATCCACAAACACTGCATGAAAGGGAGAAGATGAAAAACAGACGATGAAACTCCCTTTGAGTCTAGATGCTGGAATTTTGATTATCCTGGCTGGGGACTTGGGGACTCTGCAAAGTCTTTTATTCATAGTATTATTACCAGTAAAAAGAAGAACAACGCCCTTTACAATAGTGCATGGCATAGCTGAAAGATTTTACACTTTATTTTCTGTCATTCAACAAGGATATTTTTGTGGTATTCTAGATGCTGAGCTCCCTTTCATAGCTTCTAAGCTCTGAATTAGCTATAATGAAGTGGAGTAAACTTTTTAATAGTGCTATGTTAAAAGGAATGCATTTTGTTCTGCCTCAGGGTAGGAGAGTTGAGGAAAATGAGTCTTGGGTGATGACTAACAGCTTAATGATAAGCAATGGCTAACCAGATGATGAGTGAAATCCAACGGATACTCAAAGCAGAATAAACTCGAAGTGGCGTGGAAGACTGGATCTACACGAGGAGGACCTGGGCTGATCTAATCCACTAAAGCTGGAGCTCAACGAGGGAGAGGCAGATGGGAGCCTTGTAAAGTTTAAAATGATGTCCTGGAAACTGCTTTCATTCCTCAGGCAACAGGGAGACACGACCAATTCTGCCGTCTAGAAAATGCCTCTGTTACAGCTGAAGAGAATGGATTAGGAAGAAAAGGAAGACTGGTAGAGACCCACGGTCATACATCCCGTTTCTCTGTCGTTCTCTGTTTTCACCTGCTTCCCTAACCTTGTCCAGAAAAGTCCCTCGTGGACAGTGCCATGTCTTGCACACCTTATGTCCCAGCCCAGCCCAGAGCGCCTGAGGCAGCATGGGCACAAGGCAAATGCCATCACACACAAGTGAGTGAGGAAACTTACGGCGGGATGGTAGCAATTTGACTGACTCTCTTAGAAACAAAGTGCACAGCAGCAAGTATTTTCTGATGTAGGTGCTAAAGTTTTTGGTTTCTAACAAAGGGGAAAATAATTAAAGTCCATCTATTGGGCGGCTCAGAACGTCTCTAAGGTCTTTGCTAATTAGGGGCATGAGCAGTTAGTGAAGGCAAGGCAGAGGCTGGGTAGGAAGATAGGAGCGGGAGATGAGGTGGGCTGGGCTCTGCTCCTGAGAGATCAGCGTCTGGCGGAGCTGCTGCCAGTCATCCACAGGGACAGCTGTCCAACTCCACCATTTCAACACAGGCTGGAAATGTCAGTCCCAGTAAAACAAGTAACCTCCCCCACCCCTCAAAATTAAAATAAATAAAAATGGTCTTCAAAAGTCCCTGCTTCGGCTCTCCAGAAACAAAAGATGGGAAAGGGAGTGGCTAGAGCTAATCCTCTGCTCTTTGATCTCCGAAGATGTCAGCTTGCTGCAGAGAATAAAGACAACACACACTCTGGCAGAAACCCCGGTGATGTGATCTGCCCTGCAATCTTCCCACCAAGACTCCTCAGGTCTCTTAGGTAGAAAGCACTGGGCTGGAGGCATAGAGCGAGTCTTTACTGGGTTCACTTGGTGCCTGCAAGGAGCCCTGTATAAAGAGTCAAAAGGATAGGACTGTGGTCACCTCTCTACCACTGACTGGCCACGTGGCCGTGGGAAAGTTGCTCTATTCCTCTGACTCGGACTAAGTCTTTTGTCTGCAGGTGCATGGGTGTGCATTTTCTTAAACACTTAGCACAGATGTAATTCCATTTATATTCATTCAGATTTGGCTTCCAGTAATTCTGGGACTCGAGGTAGGCCCAGATGACACCTCCAGTGATAGAAACCATGTTTGCAAAACCATTGCCTTAGCTCCTAGGTCCTGATGAATCAGATGGACCTACACCAAAAAGATCTAAAAGCACCCACTTTCTATTGGGTCTACCGGCACAAATTTGGGAGCCTGAAAATGAGGTGCTGCCTTAACAAAATCTAAAATGCAGGGGTAGAATTGGATCCAGTCCGTGGGCAGAAAATCAAATGACCGTAAGAACTTTAAGGAAAATACAACGAAAGCCTGAACTGCGTGGGTTAGATGGTTGGTGACTTGCCAAGTGCTGCTGGTGAGTTCGCAGGGGAAGTGAGGAAAGTCTTGCTGAGGTTTTGAGAGAAGAGGCCCTCTGTGTCATGGCAGAACTCCCCACCATTGTGTCCTGTAAGAACGTGAAGGGGAAATGTACCTAGCGGACTGGCTGATGTACCTAAGATACTCTCCAGCTGCCGTTGAGGTACCAACTGGTTTCTTACTGCTGTTTTGTTCAAACTTTGAGAGATGATCTAAGAAAGACAGTGTTTGTCTGGGTTTTTAAGATTCTGAGACAAATAGTACTAGAATAAAAAAAAAATGTTCCCAATAAAGATCTCAGCCAAGCACCCTAAGGGCACAATGATCAAAGGGTAAATAAGCCTGGTCTTGGCCTCTCAGGTCTTCTCTGAAGATCTCAGCAAGATGGATAAAGGGCGGGTCCTCAGAATGTGTGCCCTCAGCGGGGGAAAAAACCCTCTGTTCAATTCAAAGGCCTCTGATGCTGTTTCTAAAAACTAAAATAATAAGAGCTCAAAAGTATAAGGTCATTGTCCCTCAGCCATATCTCGACTACCACCATCGCCATACGACTGCCAGTGCTCAGCAGACGGGACAGACAATATAGAATGAGAGGAAGCCTTAAAAACCCCAAACTTCTATAAGCAGAAGCTGCCTGGAAAACCAAACCCTCTCAGCTGCAAACACGTGACACCTTCCCTAAATGAGAAAGGATGCTTCAGCAGTGACAAGAACTTTGGGGAATCACCTCTGGGCAGGAGTGGGGTTGACTTCTCATGAAAAAACTTATGTTTGCCTAGCTGGGTTTCAGATGCTGTGGGCCCGTGAGTTTATACACGCCTTGGTTTCCTTCTTTTGACACAGAAGTATTGTTTCTATGTCTCTGCTGTGTGTTAGGTGTACAAGGGACAGATGCCCTTGGTTCCTTGGTCCACGCATTGAGAATTGTTTTGACAGCTGTGCTTGAGGAATGGTGACGAAGACTGTGGACTTGGTTTGAAGGAAAGATTCTGAACTGTGAAAGGTTATAACGGAATGACATCTTTGAGGGTTTGGGGGATGCTTGTGCATGGGCATGGAATGTGAATCACTGATAACGGAAGGATTTACCATGGTACCCACATTCCGGAATGTTCCAGAATGACTCCAACTTCCACACCCTTGCATAGAAACTTCCCGCACTGCTTTCAGGTTTGTCTGTGAGACAATAGGGTGTGACGGACATAACAATGTGTCACTCTGGCTCTGAAGTTATGTTGAACTGTCCCTTTTCTCTTCTCAGATCCTCCACTCAGGAAATTCCTCTGTCATGTCTTGTGTCAGGCATGCCTGCAGGACGTTCAGAAGTGCCCTGCCAATGGCCACCCAGGGGCCATGAAGAAAATTCCCCACTCCCAGTTGAGCCATAAGTATGGATAAATAGGTCAAAATAGTAAGTGGAACCCAAAAGAAGCCGGTGTCACATGATCCATTGGTGTTTTGCCAACACATCAAAGGTAGCAAGTGAGGAAGGGAGAATCTAATAAGCGAGACTGGAAAAGGTGTCCACCGTATATATGGAAAGAAAACCAACCCCATGACTAAAATTAGTTATAGGTGGATCATACACCTAAATGTGAAAGGCAACACTAGAAAGTGTCCAGAAGACAATAAAAGATCTTTGCAATCTAGGCATGTAACAGCTTCTTCAACTGAGACGAGGATAGATGATGTAGACGAGGTTTACAACTTATGCTCATCAACAGACGTATAAAAACCACAGATTTGTGCTGCTCTCGGCCTTGATCAGAGTGTTATTGCTGCCGTGTAAAGCCAGACATGGTAATGCACATCTGTAATCCCAGAGTTGGAGGGTTGGGGTAGAGACAAGTGGACTTGGGGAACTCACTGGCCAGCCAATTTAACTGCAAAGGCAAGGTCTAGGTTCAG
Source organism: Ondatra zibethicus (assembly GCA_004026605.1). Taxonomy (NCBI): domain Eukaryota; kingdom Metazoa; phylum Chordata; class Mammalia; order Rodentia; family Cricetidae; genus Ondatra; species Ondatra zibethicus. The sequence goes on along the minus strand of PVIU01012471.1, from coordinate 8,044 downwards.
TAAGAGACCTTGTCTTAAAATAAATAAATAAATAAATAAATAAATAAATAAATAAATAAATAAATAAATAAATAGGTAGAGGTGTGCTAGAGGGAGATGCAACATCAGCCTCCAGCTTCCACACACGCCGCCACAGAAAGACACACATCAATCAAATACATCAATTTTCAAAGGAGTATACAGCTTATAAAACAATTCACAATACCAGCAACCTGCATTAGTCTAATAAAAAATATGCAAGATGCTCAAAGAGAGAGAGTATAACTCATCACTTAATCAAAATGAAAAAGACCTAAATAAATGCATGAAGAATAGTCCATGTTTGTGGCTTGTAAAACAAAACAAAAGCACTGTGCAACTGAAGTACAAATTCAACATGGCTACACTAAAAATTCAGAGTTTTGATTGCACTGACTAAGATAATTATAAAACATATATGGAAACTCAAGAACCCAGAGAGCAAAGCTGAAGAGTTTTCACCCAGTATCAAATGTCTTAGAAAACCACAGAAATTAAGAGTGGTATGTATGTGAGGAAGAAAACAGTTTTTCCAGAAATTCACACCAACAGGGACCTTGTTTTATGATAAAGAGGGAACCCCAAAGTAGCCAGACTGCAGAAAACATCACACCAAACACAAAAATCAACTCCAATAACATATAGCTTTAAGACTGAAGAAGAAGCATTCTAGGCATTACTAGAAGAACTTTTGGGGGCTGCATGGAAGGCTGTATTTCATAAGTAGGAGGAAAATGCCATCAACCCTACAAAAGGCTAATGAGACCCAGGACATCAAAGCCAACAAGTTCTGCTGCCCACATTGAATAGGGCACAAAGGTATATCGTAATGTGGGGCACAACATAGGCACTTTTAAGTAACAAATTGCTTTAAACTCAAGATAAATATAGAACACCCACAAATCAACAAGAGAAAGACACAAAGTCCAAGCGGATGTGGAAGCAGCTTGAACAGACTTTTATAAAGTGCACTAGCCTGTGTGTCCATGGCCTCCAAAAGTCAAATGTTGGAACTGAAGACTTAGGAGGTGGGCCCTTTAGAAGCCCCTCCCCCAAGAAAAATAGTCTGACTACTCATATAGATGGCTCTAGATAGCAAGCCAGGGCCCTAGTCTTTCTGTCTCTTCTACCATTTATCTCCTCTGGAGACGACAACAGGCCACCATGTTAGAAGCAGAAATGAAGCCTGCACCAAATACTAGGTATGCCAGTGCCTTCACCTGGACTTCCAGTCCTCCAGAACTGTGAGAAGTGACTTTCCTATTATCTATGTGTCTGCTCTGAGGTGTTTCCGTAAGGCAGCAAGAGCTGAATCAGACATGGGTAGTCTCCTAAATACAGCCAGTGCCACCTTTCATTAAAAACCAATGGTAAGTATTTTCAGCAACAGACTCTCTCACATGCTACTGATGCAAATTGATGCAGCCTCTTTGAAAAACAGCTTGGCATTGAACAGTATCCTACGACTTAATTAATCTGGCAGAAACACATGCATATGATCACCAAGAGGCTTACAGTGTGTTCACAGTGGCTCTATGTGCTCAGCCAGAACTGTAGAGAGCCCAAATGCCCCATGAGCTGGAAAATCTACAAATAGTTTATGGGATGCCTGTGCTATGGAACACCATGCCACCATGAATATATGTAAACTGTACTTGACGGCATGAAAAGGAAAATTGATAGAAAAGGGAAAAGACCACGAAACTGGCTTACGACAGGGCTAAAGGTCAAACGGAGGAAGTGAAAACTGCAGTATTACAAGTTTGTTGTAGTTGTCTTTAATAATAAAATAATTTTTGAAAGCTTGGCCTTTAAGGAACTTTAGGCTTTGGAAATAGAGGAGTGGGCATGAGAGAAGATTCTAGAGAAACTCGTCTCTTCCCTCATCTAAGTAGACATTACACAGGTATTTCTGAGTTATAAGCAATTGATGATATTTATTGGTGATAAACTTTTTCCTGTGTATAGACAACATTAGTAAAAATTAAAAATAAGCATGTAAATGAAGGTGTCTGGCCAGGTGTAAGTGTTCAGAAGGGGGTACCCACTGTCACTCCCAGCACCCTTCTCCCAGAGCACCTGAACGAGGACAAGAAACATTAAGGGTTGTCACAGCAGACATTGGTCTTCCTCCCCCTCTCTCCCTGGGTGAAGATGATAGGCAACAGAATGGACCAGGAGCCAAGCCCTTCATCATAGCAGGAGCCTGGCAAGGGACTCTCATCACTGCCCTCATTTGCTCAGAGCTGGAGAAGAATCCAGGCCATTGAAGAACCGAGTCTCTACCACATGGTAACAGGATAACTTTGAGAAAACATTAAAATTCTCCAGCTTTTGGATTTGTCAGCTGCGAAGAGAATAAGCAGGCCACCCCAAAGGGCTCACAGAGGAAACTAGGACTGAGTCTAGAAATGTGCTCAACCCAGCTTCTCAAGAAAGTTGTCTTCCTCTGTTCCTTTTCAATGTTTTCTGAAGAAACCCAACCTTTCCAAAGTACCCCCAGACCCCAGAATCGGGGCTCTCCTAGAAAGTATTCTGTTGCCTTGTTGGACTATGTCCTTGACTTTAGCTCTGAAAGCAAGGGCCCTTCTGATTGAAAGGCAAGTGTGTTCTATGGGAACTGCCCTTCTGGAAGATGGTTCTGTCCTCTGCCAGTTTGCAGAAGTTTGCTCTCCTTTCTCCCTTATTTTCTGGGACTCATGGGGACAGTTTGTTGACCCCAGCTCCTATTTCTGAACCTGAGAGAGGACCTTGCTAGTCTTTGTACACAATGTTGCCTCTATGTGTCTGACATTTTCCATGCAGATATATTGTTTCTCAAGAGATGTATAAATTATGATTGAAAAGTAAAATGCTGAGCTGCTCCAGCCACTTGTCCATTATACTCATCCTATGTTGTTGTTGGAAGGCCACTTGGTCACTCTGGCCGCTTGGCAGCTCAGACCCGAAATAATCAAATAGAATCTATATTATTTAAAATGCTGCTATAGCTTACCAGCTAAAGTTCTAGCATCTGTCTCCAGCAGGGCTACATGGCTTCTCCCTGACTCTACCCTTCTTTCTCCCAGCATTCAGTTTAGTTTTCCCTGCCTAGCTCTGTTCTACCCTATCAGGACAAATCAGTTTCTTTATTAACCATAGTATTCACAGCATACAAAAGGGAATCCCACATCACCACGTAAAAGGCAGGAGAAAGAATATGGGTCCTTATGCACCTGCATTTCCTTCTTAACCTGAGGACACCCCCAGCCCATCCTACACTGACCAGTAGTACTAGTTCTATCTGACCAACTAGTGGATTCTATGGGATCATCTTCAAAACCACCTTCCCAATATCATTCCTAATTTTCCTCATCATTTTCACCACTGATTGTCAAGCCTTGCATCACCTTATCTCCCCCTTTTTGCACACACAAATACATCCTCCCAACATGTTAGCTCATTAGCCATCTCTAGCCCCCAGCCTCTCCTCCATCCCCACCCTCACTCTTCTTCAACACTGCAGTCATGACACCTGGCCCTTGATGAGACACTGACAGTGTCCTTTCGGGCACCCTGACCTTCTTGATTTGCATAGTCACTAAAGCAGAGACAGGTTACCAAGACCCTACTTGGGAATTCATAATCTGGGGTTCTTTCTTTAAAAGCAAACACCCCATTAAACTGTCACACAAGGTGAATGTTTGTGCACACAGTGGAAATCCAGAGCATGATGTCACAGGGGACCAGCCCCGCTGCTGAACTCGTGGCTTTTCCCAAAGCCCACACACCATACCCTAGCCTCTATTGCTTGATTTGCTGTTGACAGGAGGCTTTGCAATCTTTAGTGCTTTATGCAAAGACTATTTTTATCAAAAAAGGGGGGGAGCTTTAAAGAGGCTCAGTCATGTGACCAACCACTGCTGCTTCTTGTCCCAGGAACTGGCTGGATTTCTCCCTGCCAAGCTGCTTGGCACACAGCACCAGCTGCCTTGTCAGCCTTGGCCCTGCAGGGAGCTGGGGCGGGCAAGTCTCTTCACCTCTCTGCACAGCAGCAGCACCAGATTTAGCACAAATACAGCCGGATCCCACAGGAGGGAAGGTGAACTGGAACATTCCCGTCTGGGCAAGAAAGTGAATGCCCCCCTGTGTGAGGAGGAAAAGGTCTTCACAGTGTTAGGAAAACAGGGAAGGAATCCTTCACTACAGCCTCCCAACCCAAGAATCAACACCTTTGAGGTCCTATTACCCTTTGGTGTGGACACAAAGAGGCCTTCAGATGTCTCTGACTTATGCAGACTTTGTGAATTGGTGTGATCAGTCTGGGGGATAAAGTAGGACTCTCAGGAGAGTTGATAGCAAACATTCCACTTCTGGGTGAGAATCTCAGAAGTGACGCAATCAGATCCAAAGCTCACTGCAGCATCCGTAACAATAAAAATGGAAATGGCGAGGGAAGGGGAGAGAAAGGGAGAAGAAGCTAAGAGAGGGAAATGAAGGGACCTGAAGCAGCCTAAATGTCCATTAACACAGGCATGCATTAAAAAGTATGGTGTGGTCCTATAAGGAAAAGTTGTTAGGGTCTAGGGAGATAGCTCTGTCAGGGAAGTACTTGCTGTTTGAGCGTGGGGCCTTGAAATCAGCATAAGGTCTTGAATTCAGGTCTCCTGCCCCCAGGAGAAAAGCAAGGTGTGGTAGCACACACCTGTAACTCAGACACTGTGAGCACAGAGTCAAGAAGACCCTGGGGGCTCAGTAGCCAGCCATGTCAGTGAGCTCCAGGTTCAATGAGAAACCTCGTCTCCAAAACTAAGGAGGAGAATGATAGAGGAACACACCCAACATCGACTTCTTATCTCCATACAAATGTAAATACATCCCGCCACAAACATGACCTACATACAAAAAATGAACACAATGAATGAACCACATGCAATTTATTGACATGAGTAAATCTCAAAAATATAGTTAAGTCCATATAAATCCAAGTATAGAAATGGGTTGCCAGCTTTACAAATTTAAACATAAACATAAATATTGTGTATTGAATATGAGACAAAGTTTTGGAAAATGACACATTTTGGGGTGGAAATGGCTACAAGGGAGGGGGTGGTGTTAGGGGAGAAGACTGGAGCTGAATTGTTAACATTTTATTTTCTTACACTAAATATTTACACTAAAGCTGGTAAAAGATTAACACGCGGTTAAGCTTTTGGTGAGAACATTGAGTATCTATTACATCACTGCTGTCCTTTTAAAGTATTTTCTAGTTTAAAAGATAATAGGTATAAATAATTCTCTAAGTGTTCTCCAGGCTCTCGCCTCACTCACAAAAGATAAAATGCCCAGTCTAGCCAAATATTCCTTCTTCTTCAGGAGGCAAGTGGAAATTTACGATAAACAAAAACTAGTAGTAAGGTCACCAACTCCTCCAGCCAGTTCCTGACACTGCAGCCACTCTGACCTCTACAAGTGGAGTCCCCTCCCTCCTGCTCTGGCCAGGCCTGTTGGCTCAGCTTGGGACTGGCCTGTGTGAGATACAGACAGAGACCACAAGAACGGGAAGAAAGAAAGTCTTCCTCCCTGCTGGTTTTAGAACTGGAAGAAGCTACATCACTGATGGGTAGTACTCTCCTGGGATCTACTTTGGCTCTCGGGCTTGTAGTGACCCCTCTCTCTTCTTACTTTTTCAGAACTTGGGGTACACAGGGACCTCCTTCTATTGATGAGCCCACACAGACTTCAACAAACCTTGTCAGTGTCTCTTCAATTTGAGCACATCCTTATAAATGGCATCCTCATTGAACCCTCAATACCCCAACTCAAGTGTGTCCTCCACTTTCTCCTGATGCCTCATGGAGAACACGGCAAGAGCAGGAGGAGTTGGGAGAGCAAAGAAAGCTGCAGAGATGGCAAAGGCTGGGAAGACGAATGGAGGTTTGCCAAATGCTCAAAGACACGTGGTAGAGAGAGAAAGGATGGCAAAACAGCAAGACTGAAGAAACAGCACCAGCAAAGACTTTTGCATTAGATGATACTTTCTGTGTGAATTTTCACCTACAAAACTAAGGCACTTTCACATGGTCAACCAAATAGGATTTAGACCATGGTTTCATGACCATAGGATTCATGGAGGTTTAAGAATCAGTAAGAAGAAAAACAAATGTGTCCCTCCCAGATGGATATTATGAAAGACAGATATAATATTTATTGTCTGCAATAGAGAGTATTTAACTTTTAGAAAGGGATAGGAATGTGACTTCCATTTTGTGTCGCTACTCCAACAGAGCCAAAGAAGAGCCCCCGAATCTGCAACCTAGTTCTTACAGAGAAGAGAATCACAAGCAAATTTCCACAACTTGAGCTATCTAGAATACAGAGAGCTCGATTTGAGCTATCTAGAACACGAAGAGCTGGATTTGAGCTATCTAGAACGCCGAGGGCTAGGTGGGCCCATAGTTACCAACCCCACCATTTGAAGATTAAGCATGCAGTGTGACATAGGAGTTAAGAATCCTGCTTACTATCACGCATTTCTACAAGCTTCCAGTTAGATTTCTTATCCATGGACAACTGCCAGAAGGAATGGGTTTTAGAGGATGCCAGTGAAATGTTTCTGTGGAGAAAGGGCAAAGCTCAAGCCCTGGCAGAGGTGACTAGGTGAAGAAGAAGAAAGCTACACAGAGAGAGAAGTTGCAGAGAGCAAATTAGCTTGGCTGGAGGAGCAAAACATTCATGAGGCAAAGGACTTCCTTTTACTAATCTTCTCGTGGGACCCAAATTAATCTTTCTTCAGAATTGTTAGTCTCATGAAATTTATTATCTTGGATGACAATAAGTCTTCCCAGGTTTAGAAAGAATTTAAAAGCATAGGATTTATTTGTCCTGAGATGATTCCCAGACCCACAGTGCTACTCCTCAGAACTAATATTTTGGCATTTAATAAACCGGGGAAATTGGGCCATGAACTCAACATTAACAAATTAAAAAACCTCTGAGTAATATTTAATGTTGGGGTTGTTTTGATCTTGTAATTTCTGCTATGACACTGAGCTCAGCACACTGTGGAACCAGATTGCCAGAAGCCTGTGTTCAGGGTGAGATCAGCCTTTTGAAATTTCAACTCTCCAGATCCCAGGTGCTATATCTGATGGGCTTAGTGTAGTACAACACTTGCGCCTTCTGTGGCACTGCTCAAAACACAAAAGGGACTTCAGTCAGGCCCTGAGGGCTGAGAGTAGAGAGTGAGGTGAACTCCAAAGGAGCATGAGGATGGTAGCTATGCCTTGCTCTGTGTTCGGGATCCCACAGACATTTCCATCGTGATGGCCAGTCACAACCATGAGCATCCTCCCCAGGAAGAGCAATGCAGGTTCTGGTCTTGCAGGAAGGCATGTCTCGCTCATCTGTCTTCCGTTCATGTCTCCTGCACTGTACTGTTTCCAGGATCTGAGTTTCAATTAGGTTAATTGAGTTATTTATTCTCAGAATGAAGTGATCCATCATCACCCAAGCCTTCGGGCAGAGGTGGCAAATGACCAAAGGCCAGCCAATGATGAGTCAAATTGTCCCCCAGGAGGAGCCCTGATCTATATCTAGTCTCCTCTTACAAAGGGAAGGCTCAGGCTCAGAGCTGGCAAATGAGTTGCCCGAGGTCCTATAATGAGTGTATGTGAGACTGCATTTGACTACAAGCTTGTCTTTGGCTAGCAGTGACTCCCAGGTCTTCCCACAGCACATGGTCTACCTCTGTAGCCTAGAATACTTTATCTTTTTCTTCATACAAATCTTTTTCTTCCCCCTGTTCAGTTTTTTAAAATATATTTCTCTTCAAAACAGAAATGAAATGTAGCTCAAACGTCATTCTACTGTGTGTAACCCAGGCCACTTTTACTGTGGGCCTCTAAGGCTAAATCTGTGTGTATATTAAGCATCAGACATGGAAGAAAATCTTGAATGGGGCAGGGTTTTGGGAAATGTGAATGTGATAACATGTTACTTATGACATAATTTGGTCCCCAAAGAAGATTGTGGTGGAAGTGGTGGT